>JBCJKH010059400.1:0-19180 GCA_039877255.1 Loriculus beryllinus | reverse complement strand
GAGAAGAGAAGGCTGCGTGGAGACCTCATAGCAGCCTTCCAGTATCTGAAGGGGGCCTATAGGGATGCTGGGGAGGGCCTTTTCGTTAGGGACTGTAGCAATAGGACAAGGGGTAATGGGTTAAAACTTAAATGAGGGAAGTTTAGATTGGATATAATGAAGAAATTCTTTACCGTAAGGGTGTTGAGGCACTGGAATGGGTTGCCCGAGGAAGTTGTGAATGCTCCATGCCTGGTGGTGTTCAAGGCAAGGTTGGATGAAGCCTTGGGTGACATGGTTTAGTGTGGGGTGTCCCTGCTTATGGCAGGGGGGTTGGAACTAGAAGATCTTAAGGTCCTTTCCAACCCTAACTATTCTATGTTCTATTCTATGATTCTCTATTTTATTAGAATTATGCAGGGACTAAATTTATTCTTTAATGTATTCCAAATCTGCCTAAAGGGACACTGACAGAAATTGCTCAGCTGCCTTGAAGACACTCCCCTGACTAATCCTTAATAGCCATGTGAAGTCCCAAGAAGTTTTAGAACCACTGCTGCCTATAAGCTAAAATCTAAAGAATAGGCATTTTGCCTGCAGATTAGGTCATAGAAAAATATTCTTAAATCCCTTAAGGAAAAATAACAGAATTCTGCAGTTTTATTACCAGTCTACCCTGCAACATGAAGCCCAAGTAGTGTGAAGAATGTGTAGAACTTGTCCCGTTCTGCTGGCACTCTGTGGGACAGCTCAGAAAAATGAATCCTTGTGCATCAGAAGGCAAAACTCCACTCTCCAGGAACACAGTTCATGCTGTTTGGCTTAGCCACCAAAAAGCACTGCTCATGTATTTCCACTCCACTAACTCAGGTTTCTTTGTCAGCAGAAGGTACAGCATGAAGACAAAGTGAACACTAATCCTTTTTGTATCTAATTCAGCAATACAACCCTGGCTTTATTTTTCACCCAACTTACGATGCTGCCGAACCCCTCCATATGTTACAGGACTCTAAATGGGTCTCAAAAAAAAAATCAAGATTCCTGCTACAGTTTAGGTTGAAGGGCACATAGTTTGGAATGAGGCCCCGCAAAGGGTCTGAAATAGATTCCACATGAACACAAGACGCAAGCACCTACCCCCGGCTGCACTGTTAGGTACAAGCTGCAAGGTAAACATCAAAACACTAAGTGGGTAAGAAAATGAGGAAGAGGCAGCAAGAGGGAAAACTAGGGTCAACGTACTGAAAGGATGTCACAGAAACTAATGTCACAGCAGGACAGGCAAAACGTCTTTATCCCTCCTCCTCTTCTCCCTCTTTGTATGAGGGGACTATTGTCGTACCAAAGATAAGGCAACATCCCAATGCACGCTGCGCCTTCTACGAGAAAGAGGGTGTCGGGGAAGCGGGTTGGGAAGTTGGTGAGGACAGTAGCAGGGAAGCAGGACAGTCACCAGCGCACAGGCCGGCAGCGGCAGCCCCTTCTCTCGCATCAAAAGGGATTGCGGTCCTCGCACCCTAACTCACCTCTGTCCGGGAGCCTGAGCGGTTGGGACGCTCCGCGCCGGACCGGGCCGCCTCCGGTGCCGCAGGGCTCCGCGCCGTTCGGGGCCGGAGCCCCCCGCGCACCCCCCTGCCGTGCTGCGATGCAGCTGCGTTGCGCGGGCAACAGCGCCCCCCTGCGCAAGAGCCGCGCACAGCCCGCCCGCTCCCGAGCGGAGGCTGCCGGAGTGAATGCGGGCTTGCGGTTACGTTTACAGGGACCAGGAAATACATCCCGGGCTTTGTTACCATTCTCAGGGATAACACCTTCCTGCGGCAGGACAGCCAGGTAGGCGTAGATTTGTCACAGGTGCGGAAGGAAAGAGGGGCTTTGCATATTTACATCTTTCCAACCTACCGTCCCCTTAGGTTTAGGTACACTGAGATTCAAATCTAGAATCTCAACCCACAATAGGGACACGAGTCTCTATTCCTCGCATCCCAGGTAAGCAACACGAATCCTGAGCCCTTGGGTATGCTGAGTACTTGAGAATGAACAATACACACATTCCTCCTTAGTTTTGGTGAAAACACAAAGTACTTTTCCTAACAGAACTAACACATTTTCTTAATCAAAATATTTTCATACCAACACCCCACCTCCCCATTCAAGCTCCACTGAAAACCTCCCCAGCCAGCACAGAAAGAAAGCTTAATTATGGGTCTTTTTAATGAATTCCTAACAATGGCTGCCAGCAAAGTAAATAGTTAATTCTCTAGCTTTACATTATCAGGGTCAGCTTCACAAACAATAACCATCAGGAAAAGATTCTAAAAGTCCTTCATTCAGAATTCATAATTCCATAGTGAAAAATTGATTTACATCCTCTACAACTGCACATGTGCATCATTTCTGGAGGAGTCAGAATGCAATACAGACATTTTTCAGGCCATCACCCTTAGAAAATAAGACTTAGACAATCATGTTCCAGGTCTATCCAACTGGTACTGTCTATCCAACCTTGGTAATCTTTTATTTAATTGATGATTTCAGTGATTTTGTTCATAGAAAGTTATTTGAAAATAGGCTACTGCAGAAGAGAGACCGTTATTAGCAGGCTTGTGATGGGCAATGCTGCAGCATGACTTTGTGTTTTGTAATACCTCAAAAGAAAGGGACAAGACATTGTAAGTGCTTTAACGATAGGAAAATCTTCCACCGAGCCCCATGTTTTGTTGTATACCAGAAAACCCATCCAGCCATCTCTCATACCTTACAGATTAAAGCTATCTGTAACTTTACATATTATTCAAGTTTGTTTTTTTTCTTTTTATGACACATTCACCATAAAGAGTAATTTATGGAAAACTGGTTTATTTTGTTCCCAAACTGACAAAATTGTTTCTCTTACAGGGCTCAAGGCAGTAGGAGCTCTTTTGTCATCTCTTCCTATTCCAAGGCACTTCAAAGCTGTTTGAGTTGATGTGTAAACTTTCGTCAGTGTAACCACTATCTACAGAATTACTAAACAGTGTAAATATGCTCTGCATTGAGCTAGTACATCGTTCAGTATGTAACACCAAAAAACATACATGCACTCTACCATCCTTAGCCTTCTGCATGAAACGAATGGTGTGAACGTATTTGCAGATCACCACAAAAAAAAACGTTCTTCAAGTTCCAAGCTCACATGGACAAAACAACGTTATGTCTCAGTAATCCTTGTGTGCCCAGTTGTGTTGTACATCTCTAAGCCAAAGCCCTGGATCACACACTCACTTCAGACACACAAAGGCCTGTGAGCCTGGCAATCCATCAGCTGAATGGGGACTACTGTCTTCTGGCTTTCTGGCATAGTTTGATCACATCACTAAACGCTGAGACCAAGTCAGCAGAAGGGGTATGACACCCTCTGTTATGCTAGTGCACTTTTTATTATTCAAAGCTGACATTCAGCCATCATTCAACATCATATATATATATATATATATACACCTGTAACACAAAGATGTCTATAGACCATGCACTAAGCATGTAAGATCTGCTTTGAAAGATGCACCATCCATTGCTGCTCATTCTTATTACACCAAGATTCTCACCTCCAAAAAGATGTTTGGGGTGTCTTATTTTGCACACTTCTTTTCACTGACACCTCTCCACATTTGTGCACACTTCTTTTCACTGACACCTCTCCACATTTGCGTCACACACTGCTTGTAATTTTAGCAAGCCAGGGAGAGCACAACAGCTCACCATTCCCATAGCCACCCCTGCTCCAGCAAAACTCCACAACGGCTTTTGTGAAAAGTTTCCACTATTCTGGCTATATTTCCAGGCACGCAAGGAGCAAACCTGCAAAGCTGATAACACATAGAATTTAACACACCTGCTTTTTTCACTGCACATCTGCTGTATACAGACTGTACAGGCTGAACATATTTATGATTGAAGATGACAAAAGTCAAAAGCTAGGGCAAGCATACCATGGCAGAGACTAGCTCCCTGTTTTATTATGTGGTTAAATGCTATTTATGAAATTACCCATCTGTTAAGCAATCCAATTACCCAAATTTAAGAATGTGATACAAGATGCTTTCCATCGTGTCAGTGGTTTGAAAGGTTAGAAAATGACTGCATTGTGAGCAGTTATTTACAACTGGTACCTTACTTAAATGTCTCAGAGAAGTCCCCCCAAAACAACATGAAAGTCCTTTCAGGCTTAGTGAAAGCCTCTTTCAGGACCCAAGTAAAATGCAAGCTTACTTGGCGATTTAATTTATTTTATTGTACTTGTTCTACGGCTGAATAGTTGTGAAAAACAGACAGCTGTCTGGATTCTGTCCTGACGATTCACATGCATTCATGAAACAAGAAGTGAAACACCACACATCGCTCTGAGCTCCAAGCAGCTCTCTTGTTTATTGAAATATTTCAAGCTTAACAAACATGATGCACACAGCTCTTGCTGTATCACATTCCCTCACAACCACTAAGTCAGCCACTTTGGATTCCAACAGAAACTTCCTTTCAGCACAGCGAGGTGAAGCAAATATGGCTGCTACAAATATAAAGCAAACTTGGAGGTCTTGATAGGAAGCACAACCAAAATAGCAGGAACCACTTTTTCCTTAAACAAAGCCTAAGGATTCCCTGAGTCTGAATTAGGAATTACAAAAAAGACAAAAAAAAAAAAAAACAAACAAAACAAAACAAAACTAACTTTTTTTGGCTTATGCATGTTTTTGCTCTTTTTTTTTTAGGAAAAAAAAAAAGTTTGCCTCAGTTTAAAATGCACTATTTTCTATGCCATGTTGAAAAGGTGTTTTATCCTGTTGGGGTTACTGACAGGAATCTGTCTTGAATCCAAGCATGGCACAGAGATGATCTGGACTGAGGCAACTGATTCTGGAGGTTGTTCGTACATCTACATTTGGCATGGACCTTTTGTGTAATTCAGAGGAGCCGAAGTCTTCTGCATAATCAATGAAAAGAACAAGGCACCTATAACACAGAGAATGACAGCTCCAAAGTCAGACCGCTAAAGCAGATGCGATTCCTTTCCCCCATTAAATGGGGACTTAGCCTTTGAGGTGGAAACTGAAACAAATGGAGACTGCCATTAATACTGCTAGGCTTCACCAGGATGTTGTGTGGTTCCTGAACACAACAGTGGCAAGCACCACATGAGCAGCTAAGAAGTAAACATACCTTCAAAGCAGCAGATAAGTAAAGGGAAAAATCCATGCAAATTAAGTCACTCAAGCTATAAAATTAATGCTTTGGCTCTTCCTTTGTCAGTAGTATACTGAGAAGCTTGTTTTTTAGTGGTCAGTGCAAAGAAAACAAAACACAAGTATGTTATATCATTGTCCTTGAAAGCCATAACCTATTGACAAAGCTATCTGAAAGTGGTACTACTTTCAGCTACTTCTCTTTTTACTTGCCCTTGCAAATTCCTGGAATAATCCTTATCCATAGCTGGTATGTGAAACATGAAAGGCATCAGCATTAAATCAAGAAAAATGCAGCAATCAATCACTACCAAAATAGTAGATTTCAACTGACAGTGATGATCTGCTCTGGTTTCATGACAGTTCTTCCGGGCAATATTGAAAGTCATCTAATGTAGCTAGGTTGTAGATGATGGCTCAAATAATGCAGTCATTAAGTGCTTTTTAAAGGACCAGCACCAAACGGTCACTGCAGTACAAGGAGTATTTCTGAAAGGTGTTCAGAAACAGCAATGTACTGAGAAACGACAGTGTCTTTTATGGACAACAAAATACTTATTGCTTTAACTGTCAAGCACCTGAGGTGCTGGATGAACTAACTTGTCTTTCAGACATGTCAGTAAATTTATATGCACATGACATACTCCTTTTGTGCAAAGACACACTGCTGTTTTTCGAGTACCATACCAGTATGTGCAAAATCAGCAGGGTACAGCTAGGATTTATGCAGGAGAGAGAAATAACATCAAGAAAAAACAAACCAAATATGAATCTAATTCAGTGGTTATTGCTGGCATTTTAAAAATGCATCATAAATAAACAATGTAGCATTACTGCCAGAAAAGCGTATGTTCCAAAATGACAAATTTCTGGTGAGCTTTGACTGGTGAGCTATGACTTTGAAATACCATGTTAGTTTAGACATACTTCCTAATCATGTTAATTATTTCATTATACATGCGGTAAGGTGCATCAAGACCCCAGATGAAGTCCAAATGCTCCCATTCTGGAATGTTTTTGTAGTAAACCAAGTTTGTGATTTGAGTGAGCAGCATAGCAATATCCTTTGGGTCTGCCAGCCAGTCATGTCCACCAGTCCACACGGCAGTTGGTACAGTCATCTCTTTTATTTTGTAGAAAGGGGGAGTAGACTGAGAGAAGGAAAGCAAAACCAAAACCATTAGACAGAAAAACTCTCCAGTGTGATGCTACATTGCAGTGTAACACACAAGCAAATTCAAGAAGAATGTCTCAGATTCTCATTTTCTCTTCCTCTCTTGGGCAGCTAGAGATGGGAGTCCAGACTCAACAGAAAAAACATAATTCTCAAGAGTCCTGCCATATTACAGCACACATAGCAGTAAAGATGTGCTTTCAGGAGCTTACGAGACAGTAGGGTAGCAGAAGTCTCAGATGCAACCCACTCAAGTTATTTCTGAACCCTTATCAAATACTAAAAAGTGACTGCTATTCTGCAAGTATCATACTGTAATATTACTTACCACTAATTTGACAAGGGGCAAAATACTTTCAATATTGCATATAGCAATTTGAAAAATACATGGAGATTAAACAGGCTGGAGACAAGCAATATGTGTGTGAGTGTGTGTGTGTGTGTGTGTGTGTGTGTGTGTGTGTGTGTGTGTATGTATGTATGTTAATAGGCATGTCTCCAGTCTGGTTACTGGGTGGCTCTTTAGCATGCAGCATAAACACAGCACCCAGAGAAGTGCCCAAGGAGGTTTTTGTGTGTCAATAAAGAATCATATCCATAAAAGATGCCTACCTGGTTGTAGTGAGCTGTATTTGCAGCCTTGCTTCCCCAGTCATAAGCTTTGAGTTCCCCGGTCTTCACAGCCTAGAAATAAACAAATATTCACACATATAAAGAAAAACTGCAACACTTCTCTCTCAGGAATAAAAAAAGTGTAGTTAATCTGGAGAACTGGCAGAGAAAACTGACACAAGAAACAGTGAAATGCCAAATATTAACAAGGACAAGTGTTACTGCTTTGCCCAGCATCACAAGAGTGGGAAACACTGACATTCACCACCATTAGACTTTGTCCTTTAAGATTTCACACTCTTTCACAGCAACAGTACGAAAAATTAAGGAAAACGCTTCAGTGTATCCAAAGTCAGCATGTGGCAGCTCCATGCCTACTTCTGAAATATTTACCTTGCTGTCTGAAGGTATATGAACACAGCATGAAGCTTTCTTAGAAATCTACACCGCATGATTTATCATCTACTATTTTTCAGAAACAGAAGTCTAAATAACAGGGATTTGAGGGAAGGAAAAGGCAGAAAAGATCTTCGCAAATTTCTTTCTGAGCCAACACTTGAAGAGCTACAAGATCACAAGCAGCCCTGACCACAGCTTCCATGGCAAATGCCTTCTCTTTCTTGTCAGCCTGCAGAGCAAGCTTCAGGCACAATAATGTGAGAGTCACGAAATTGTGCAACGAGGTGAAATTCAAAATATGCTAATAAAATATAAAATGAAGCCAAAGAGAACAGACCAGAATGCCTGATGCTTTTCACTGGCAAAAAATATAACTTTTAATCAAACCAGGGTTTGCTGAAAGGGGAGCAAATACTTGTTACAGCATCCCTTTGAATTTAGCTTTTCCATTGTATTGTTTACTGGCCTGATGTACTTATAGTTAGCATATCTCCAAAGAAATAAACGAAAGGGATGAGCCACCTTAAGTCAGCATCGTCAGTGAACAGCTGCCACTCTGAAAATCAGTAATTCCAAAATTTCACTCAGCCTATGCTGCAAATATATTTTGGCATTTTATTCAGTTTAAATATCAGATACATCAATATCCTACAAGCAAGACAGCCATGGACATTTTAGATTCCGGAAACTCTACCTGGCTCCAGTGGATCATGTTTTGTACAGATGTCCCTGCAGGACAGTGTGCTGAATACACATCCACTCGACTCTGCAACAAGATAATTAACATAGTTTACTCCTCATAGTGCAGCAGCTCTACTCATTATTGCTTCTTGAACAATACAAAATTTTCCACTCCTCTTAAAACTGCTATAAACAAAAGTTAACTGGAACCATACCTATGGATGAGGTAAAAAGTTCAAATGTCTGGGGAATAATTACAATTAACTAAAGAACTTTAAATCTAATAATGATACCCCTTAAACATCTTTCATGTATTAAGAATATTTTTAAAATGCTAGTGTTGCAAGAATTGGAAGCACATTAAGTAATATTTAGATGGACCTCCAAAGAAACCTTCTGTTACTCGACCCCTAAACTAGTAGCTGTCAGTCCAAAGGGATTCAGAACCTCTTACACTTGAATTTAGAAGTACAAAATACCCAGGGGAAGCTTAAATCCTGGCAGAAAAAAAAAATACTATCCACTATTATAACCATGAAAACCGCATGTGCTGGGCAAGAAAACATCAAAAAAATGCACTTTCACCTTCATATAAAAAACCAACCACATAAACAGAAAATCACCTCTGGGTAAACTGATACCACCTTCTACTGATTTCAGGGAGTTAGAAGCATTGTGAAGAAAGGTGGTCTCACACTGATTTCTGCTAACTGGCTTTTAGACAACAAAACAGGTCCTGTGAACAAGCCCTCTGGAACTTGGACCACAGATGAAGCCATCAGCATGGTCAGAAATTAGTCCCAGAGAAAATAATCGCACATGTCCACCAAAAGAATAGAAAACTTTAAGAGTTCTCTGCAAATAGTTGAAAACTAGATCTTCCCCACTTCATTGCAAAAGGAATTAAATACTTGCGCCATCATACTAATTCATTTCTTTTACCCACTTCTCCAGCAGATTGAAAATAATGTATTTTAGCTTTCCAGTAACATTTTAAAAGGTTAATTCTATCCATCATAACTGCACAACTAATCTATACCAAGAAAAGATATTAATTCAAACTCAATATAATAAAGGAGGCATTAGGGGTTTTCTAATTACGTGTAAAGGACAATCAGTACAGCGATACACAGTTAATACTATGTTAAAGTTCGCAATAACTTAGCTATTAAAAGTCACTAGAACACACCATATTCAAGTTTCTCTCATTAAAACCACACAGAAGAAAGAACAGGTTGCCACAAAGGTCATCAAGTATTCTGTGAGTGCAAACATGGGTAGCAAGCCACTTCAGCAGAAAATTCTGAGGGAGGAATTGCTTCTTTCCAAACATGTCCTACAAAATAACAAGAACATAGGACAAACATGTAGTTGCATAGAATGACTTGGGTTTAGTTTTCATTCCACAACATTCTTGAGGTAATTATTTCCATTTGCCCTGGTGACAGGTGTGTCATGAAAATTATTTATCCCCTTACCAACCTGGTTTACAGTCCAACCCAGAAGGTCATGGTTAGTGCTTCTGCTCCAAATGATACAGTCCATTAAATCCCACAAAAAGCACCTGTGAACTAGGACAATCTTTCAAGAATTCCAAACCTGACCTCAAATCCAAATCAATTTTAAATTCAGTATTTTACAGCATACTGTACACTGTCTTGTCATCAGAATCAAAGTATGTTAAGCTGTGTCTGTTAACAGTAATGGCTTTGTAGCTGTACCTTCCTCTCTTCATGTAAGAAAAACAAGTCACATGAGCTGTGGTGGCCACTTCCTCTTGATGGGTATTTTTGAAACATCCAAGGATTTAAAATTGGCCCACTGAGAACATCCTTAGAAGTGACACAGCTCTTTAAAGATAAAACTGACCCATGGGTTTCTCAGTGTCACGTACTTCTGCACTCTAGCCATTTTGCAAGTCACCATGAGAATCAAGTTCCTCAACACAACATCAACATCTGCAGAAGGCACTGATCAGCTACTGTTCTCAATAGACAAAGTTCATTACACAAGAAACAGGAGATTACAGCTGTTATTATTGCTTTTAAGTTAAATGCGTTTGGAGCAGGGAACTAGTAATGGAGAGAGACATGTACTTAAATCTGTACAGCATTAAATCTGTACAAGGTTCATCAGAGATGGGTGTATCTCCTACAACAAACAGCTCTGTGTGGGAATCTCCATGGGTGGTGGAAAGAAAAGTGATGGTTAAAAATGACACACAGTGGTGTGTTCACAATGTCTGACTTCAGGCACTCACTGCAGCCTGCTAGTCTGCCTACATACACTTTGATGTTTATGGGGAAAGGTAAACGCCTCCAGAGCATGACTCACAACATCTAAATAAAGCTGCTGCTCTTAATCATCCTCTGAAGGATCCTCTTCCAATACTAAATGATTAATTGTGAAACAAATCTGTTAAAGTTCATGACAATTCAGAAGTATTCTGTATTTAAAGCTATCATGTGACTCTTCTAAAACACACTGACTAATTAATCATGTGATTTCTGCAGCTGAAATTCTAGAAACATGGAAAAACATAGTTTATTCCACCTATTAGCTCGTAAAATATTACTTTAAATGGATGCAAATTGTCTCACTAGGCAGTATAAACCCAGAAAAGTCACTGTTTATTTGCACAGAATTACTATGGAGAAACTGGGCAGTATTCTTGTCAAATATGTTACTCTCTAATCACAGCAATTAAGCCTTTGCTATGCTGTTTTCAATTAGAAAGAGAGGCACCTCATTTGGCTTACAACATTTATGCTAAAATACAAACCTTGAGTAGCAGGTCAGGAAACACTCCCAATTTTACCAGAGGGCTAGTGGCAAACTTGACTGTAGCTACTGGTGCCAAGGCAAAGAACATTTTGATTTTCTTAGCCAGCTGTGGCAAAGTTGAAAAAGCAATGAAAGCTGTAAATAACAAGAGAATAATTAACAAACCTCACTGGCGCAAGTTAGAAGGGAATTTTACGTGGCAATGACTCTACAAAATCTAAGAGCAAGTGCACAGAAGTGCTTTTCGATTAATGGTTTGATTGTTTTATTTAGGATGAGTTTAGATACTGCACAGATTAAATGAGGCAAGTAAGAAGGATTGTTTTCTTCTGAAAAACAAATTCATGCTAACTCACCCAACATTCTTCTAGTTCTTTCTCTTTGCAGGTCTAAAAGCACCTGAACCAGGTCTTATGTACTGCAAAATATTCTGTAAATGAGATCCTTTATTCTACATATCTGATGACTCTCATTTTATTACCAATAGTTCATCAATTTATTTTAATAGAAACTGTACCTGTGACTTCAATTTATCTTTTCAGCAGCTTCCCACTTTAAGTAAACACAGAAAAAATAAGTCTTTCATTTTAATGTTGACAACTGTTCCAGGAAGCAGCTAAAAACCAGAAGCAGTAGATTTCAAATGCCTTATTCTTTCATCATTAAACCACATATGTGGAACTTGATATAACTTCAAACACAATATATTCTAACAAATGCAACTCTTCACATACCCATTGTGGTGCCCTGTGAATGACCAACATAAAACACTTGTTCCTGGCCAGTTTTCTTCAAAATAAAGTCCACTGAGGCTGGAATGTCATACTTAGCCATTTCATCAAAGCTACAAAGCAAAGATAAAAAGTCAGTTGTTTAAGTATAGTTATCAGTGTGGAACAGCCGCACAAAGCTTTACTGCACTGCATATCAGTTGCCTAGACATAAAGAAAAGCTTCCTTTGGATGAAGCAGAACTGCATCTACACATCAAGCATGGGTAAAAGCAAATTCTACTGACCAGGCTGTCTCAGGATACTATACTGACCATGAAACTCCCCTTTACTGCCCCTGCACATGTACCAGCACATGTGACCAGAAAAAAAATATCTTGCACATTTGCAATGTGACTGAACTAAGATGATGGGCAAAGACAGGAAAAGAAGCCTGCTCGCAAACACCGTATGTAGTAACCTAGCAAGACAAGGATACCTGAAAACCCAGAATTCTTCTTGCTTCACTGTGAAGTGTGTATGTTTTCTGGACCAGGTGTTCCCTCTGCTGTTTCCAAGCCATACGTCATAGCCAGCATCAGCCAGCATAAAGCCAAGGCTGTTGTAATCCAAGTTTGTGATCCAGTTGCTGGCATCTGCAAGCAAACCGTGCTGCAGAAACACGGCAGGCCTTGGACCTGAAAAATAATGCATTTATCATAGCTTCCTGTTCACCTGCAACTGAATGCCTAAGAATAATTTAAGTGAGTTATAGAAAGCCTACTTCAGATTTGGACTTTGAATATTTAATCTACTTGACTTAGTGTACTAACAATTCATATATTATTCATAGTGCCATGAATCATGTGCTTTCACAAAAAGCTACTTTTTATCATTAAGAATTTTAAACTAGCAACTTGTTAGTTTTCTAACTAGAGCAAAAGAGTCCTTGAAGTTCAAAACAGACAGCAGATATGCAACAAGCAAACATGAGAAAAGTGGGAGCTACAAGAAAAATACAGGCACCCTTTACAACTGTTTAAAGACCACAAATACTCAAAGTGGCCCAAACAGAAACCACTAAACTACTTATGACTCTTGCCTTGCCCCTAAACCTGGAGAAGGCATTCCCATATATGCACTACTGAGATCTTTGTTTTCCAGTCAAGACAATACCAAACTAGCTGCTGAGCTGTGGAAATCTCTGCAGCTGGTAATGATACTACCTCTATGCAACTCACTTCCACTACCAAAGCTCTGGCAGAAGCTGAAGAGCAGTACAGTAGCAAACAGGGGAATCAATATTTCAAAGGACCTTCTCCCCTTGACTTAAATAGTTAAAAAAAAACCCACAATCGACACACAGGTAGAATTAAGGAAACCTCTCTCCTGAATTCCCCATCCTGAAAAGGGAAATCACATCCTTATGCGGAATACATATTAAATAAATAAATAAATAAATAAATAAATAAAGGATGATTCCTGCTTCTACACAAATAAAATAAACGAACATATAATCCCTTAGAAAGCATCTTACTTTCAGAAAATATAAACACCTCTTTGGGTCTTGCAGTAGCACAGGTATTTGGGGCGTTTTTTCTGCTTTAATAACTGAAATCTGATATCAAGGTAACTTTAGTTCAATGCTAGAGATTGCTCAGGAATTACCTCCTCCAATGACACATCGTTCTACTACAATACTAAATCACGCAGTACTTCCTCCATTGACAATTTAGGTTTGGATCTTACAGAAGAAGCAGCCAAATCACAACCATTTCAGTCACCTATACTCTCCATTCTGGGTCATGTCCACAAATGTTTGCTGTGAGTTAAAAAAATCCAGATAAGCAATATTTCTCCCTCCTAGCAACCTCTATACCTCTGATCACAAACCTGTGCAGTGCCTGCTTTTTCCATTTTGTTAAAAAAAAACATGTGGCACACTGTCCCTGGATCCAGAGCAAATCTCCATCAGTGCTGAAGTGGCACTGGAGACAGTACAGTTCAACACAAGTGTTTGCTGCAATACTACTGTATTGCCTTATGAACAGTATGCAGAGTTTTCAAGCCTAACATTAGATTTGTTTTCAGTAATGCTCCCTTTTAGCAGTGATACCTTCTTCCCTTTTATTAAACTCAGATCAACGAACTTCTAACTTTTTGAAGAACTGGATTTCCTCAGGCTGCTATTCGCATGTTTCATAATGTAGGAAGTGGAAAACTGCTCAACTGCCTTAATGCTTCAAGCCTGTTCCCTATTAGCCTTCAGTTTCTGCCAGTTCTTTTTTCACTTTACCAAGCAGTCACCAGATCTGCACATGAATTACACAATCATACAACTGACTTGCACAATAATAATTATGTGTATCACCTTTAATCCTAAAACTCCCAGAGGGGAAATAAGAAAGGTAGGTCCTTAAACTACCCTTTCCATTGTAGAACATTTTGTTCTATTCACTGCACCCCCAAAAAGTTGAAGACAGATTTATCTCCATACCCTTCTTACGCATGTTATGCAGGAAAAGCTAAAGCAAAACATCATGTGATACACAATTCCAAGGGATCCCATTCACATTATGCAGGTATTGCAAAAGAAGAATTATGGCATATATGGCTAAGTCAGCAGTAACACACCACTGGTATCTTTCTGAGGAAAGATACCAAGTCTATAAAAACGGAAGATCAACATGAACTTTGAAATCATTCTTCTAGGAGATCATTACTTCCCCAAATGTGCTCAACAATCCTTGTTTTCAAAATCAAAGCACTTTGCAAAACATGAACTTGGGGTCGAGGGTGTGGCAAGGGGAATGTGGAGAATTCTCACAGGTCAGGAAAACTTCTATTTGCTTATGTCACTGAAGGATTTGACAAGATCAACAGGTACAAAGGCAGCATTTTTCCTCTGGGCTTCCCTGTAATTCTTAAGTACAAAGACAACTGCCAGGTTTGAGTGGTCTCATCCATGCACTGATCTTCATAAACCCACCTTGTGAGAAACAGTGCACAGTGCAAACTGGTGTCCTCAACATAAAAAGTACATGGAACTGTTGGAACAAGTCCAGAGGAGGGCCACGAGGATGCTCAGAGGACTGGAGCATCTCCCATACGAAGACAGACTGAGAAAGCTGGGATTGTTTAGCCTGGAGAAGAGAAGGCTGCGTGGAGACCTCATAGCAGTCTTCCAGTATCTGAAGAGGGCCTGTAGGGATGCTGGGGAGGGACTCTTCATTAGGGACTGTAGTGACAGGACAAGGGGTAGTGGGTTAAAACTTAAACAGGGGAAGTTTAGATTGGATATAGGGAAGAAATTCTTTACTGCAAGGGCGTTGAGGCACTGGAATGGGTTGCCCAGGGAAGTTGTGAATGCTCCATCCTTGGCGTGGTGTTCAAGGCCAGGTTGGGCAGAGCCTTGGGTGACATGGTTTAATGTTCCAACCCTAGCTATTCTATAATTCTATGATTCTACTTTAAGTATGATACTGACAACAATAATCTTGATAAACAAAATGTCCATCACTTAACCAAAAATCGGACAAGTCTATGCAAAACACCTAGTACTGGCAGACCAACAGGTGTCTATAAGTGGCATTGAAAGACATGTGAATTTAAAGTGTGGTACTGCAAATGACTGAAGATTTTGCATGGACTTAGTATACTGATGAGATGATAATTTTTAATAAATTGTGTGATAGAAGATAATCCAAAGTGCAATGTATGATAGAGTTAAAAAATCATAAATACTTAGAAGATTAAAGACTATGCCTAATCAATGTGTTCAGGATCAGCTGCCACTAGAATTTGTTCTGGAAGCCTTTTTTCTCTTCTTTTTTCATCCTACCAGTTTTGTTTCAAATATAATACATTTGTATTTTATTATCACTCTATTATTCTCTCAGTGGACTTTTGGACCAGGAGTTCTTATGAGAGTATCTTTGTCTATATTTGATAGTACAGCTGTTCTCCCAAAATGGAGAAAACCACATCTGGAATGTGAGTAAAGCAATTCAGTTAGAAATGAGTAAGGTAAGGCAGCTATTATTAGGAAAAAGAGTGAATATAACAAATAATCCCAGTCTCTAATAAATAAATTTGAAATAGAATAAGATGAAGAGAAATCACTGAGAAAATGGCTTGAGCCTTAATTACCACAAAATTATTTACATCCAACTAATAGTATAAATGCATATGAGAGCTAACATATTGACAGAGACTAAGAATACAAGAACAATTAAAATCCTTATAGTCAGCATGAAAGCTTTTCTAACATAGTCAACATTTACTACCAGAAAGGTCTATCACACTTTTGTATGTCTAAGCAAAATTATGGAAATTCATTAAGAAAAAGTTAGCTATGCCAGAGATGATTAGAAAACTAGAACTCTGTTAAAGATGCTGTTTCTTTACTAACACCCTGAAACAGTGCCAGTGTTTACTAGCTGACACCGCATGAAATGCAGCTTTTAAACATGGCACTCCTGATCAGTCCTAGAGAGAACTGAGAATTGTATTTTAGAATAAAAATAGCACATATCACCGGGTAGATCATCTGCCTGGGTGTCACCTTTTCCCCTAGTTCTAGCACAGAACATTTTTGGCTTATTTTGAATGCCAAACGATAATTATATGACCATATATTTCAAATTCTTTTTAGCAATGGAGGAAATTAGTGCTGGATTTGCTTATGTTTCACTACTCGCATCTGTGAAATCTATTTTGCACATTTTTACCTACTGCTATGGACCTGAAACCCTGTGAAGCCTACAGTGGACCCAGTGAACTTTGGATTTGTATTTAGCACAATACTGAATTACATTGCTGTTTATTTCAGTATTTGGCAGTTTCATTTTGTTTCTGTACATATTTTATGTCCTTGCTAATCTGACATGTATATGTATGAAGCAATGGACAAAAGAGTCTGCTTCAAAGATCATTTTAACTTTTCCTCACTGCTAACACAGTGAGGTTCTGACACTTCCAATATAAATAGACTGGCTGGCTGAGATTATATTCTCAGGTGCTAAACTCAGGAATATACAAGTTAATAATTACATATTTCCCTATTTTCAAAATCTGCAGTCAAAGTGTCCTTCAGGAATTACATTAACATTTTCTTTTCTCTTTCAGAGGCATGATGTTAATATTATATAGTGCATGAAAACAGGGTCACTGCCTAAAGAAGGTTTGTTGAGATAAGGCAGAGCTGAAAAGAAATCTATTTATTCTGCTGTAAAATTCCTTAGAAAGTCTTTCTACAGTTAAAAAAAAAAAAAAAAAAAAAAGAAGAAGAAGTTAAAATAGACCTCCTTCTGCTTTAACTTTGCTGGGTTGAATGATATTGCTTTGAGATCTACAGATGGCTCTCTGAAGCTGCGATTTCCCATTACATCTCAGCGTGTCTGCAGTTCAGACATTGTCAGTAATGAAAGCACTTGTAACTGTACGTAGTTTAGCTTTCTTTCATTATGTTCCTGTTAGAAAAATCACCTCCCATTCCCTTATCATTCACATGTCCCTCAAAGTACAACACAAGTACAATACAGTAACAGGCATGAGCCAAAGAGACCCATGAACACACTAGAGTAAGGAAGCTGGCTGCTAGGGAAACTGGCCTTCATCATGACTGCATTTTCCTGTTCTTCTCTAGTGGAAGGGAAAGCACAGGGGCTGTTGCCAAAGGCATCATGACCTGAGAAATTTGCTACAAATTTTAGGCAAAGTGACAATGATAGAAATATTGAAAGCATCCTCATTTTTTTATTCAGTGAGGAAGTGAAGAACTGCATTTTTGTTGAAAGTTTTTGTCAATTTTGTCTTAAGTTTTCTGACTAGCTTGGTGTAAATTGGTAAAACATAATATTGAAATATTGCTGATGTTCTTATCATTGTGCAATGTAGCTCTTATATTCACGGAGAGAATAAAAGTAGGGAAAAAATCTGTTATGTTATGCAACAAAACATTAATAGGAGAATACAGATAAAATGGGCAAACTTCTTACAGGCTGAAGAAAACATCCTAAGAGAATGAGAAGCATAAAGATGATAATTTGAAAATAATATGATGTTTGTATGCAAATAAGATGCTGATTATCTTTCTTTTCTTACAGTATATTCCACTAATTTGCCACAAGGCAATATAAAATGCAATAACAGTGAGCAAGTACAGTAGGAAACCTTTGAATGTTCAAAGGGGACATTCAATCATTTAAGACTTGCAATATAACATTGTGTGAAATTGTGATAATATGGTGAGAAACAGTCTACTTAGCACAGAAGATGCTCACTCTGCATGGTTGCTTTGTGCTCTGTGAAGAAGCATCCAGCATTCCCTGCAGGTCTGCTTGCTCTATACAGGTGAGAGGCTAGGCTGGCTCACCAACAGATAAACCTCCCATCTGAGGGGAGAAAACAACAGAAGGATACCCAAAAGAACTATTACTGAAGTAATATTTGCATGGAAGTAACAACTTTTAAGCCAGAGGATCACAAAGTCTATTATGAACCGAAATTCAGACTGTCCTTTATCTGTCTCTGTAGCAGCATTTCTGGAGTCTGGCCAGAACACGTTAACCCAAATGCATTCACAAGGATGATTTGGCTCTTTTTTCCTCCTTTCTCACTCCCAACAGGGAAAGTCATCCACTGTTTATGAAAGCTCAGACTTATGCTGAGACAAAAAGAACCCCCAAACAGGTTCTCAAACAAGAATGAACCAACCAACCAACCAAAAACCTACCACAAGAATTATAATGGAAACAGTAACAAAAGTTGATTTTGGTGAGGTTGCTTAAGCAGTTTCAACATACAGGTGTTTGAATAGCATTAGGGAGGAAAAGCAGGATTTCAAAGGTAAAACTAAGATCATTAATTTAGTTTTTTACAGTTATCTAGTAACCTACAGTACATTTTTCTCAAAAGACAGAAACAATTCCTTTTTCTTATTATTCTTGTAACTATAGAACTGAATGTCTCAAATTTGTACCTGAGTCTTTGTAATATGTAGAATGAGAGACTCTTGGGTAATCCTTTTTTTCTTTTGTTTTTTGAAATTGGAACTTTTTTCAGGAATTGACATAAGTAAGAAAAAGAGGAAAAATATGCTATTACAAAGGACTGAGTTCAGAGCTGGGAGTAAGTGAAAGAGGAAACACACATGCTCATGTGTTCATTTTGTAGTTGTGCAGCAGCAATTCAAGAATCTGCTGCCTTCCAGCTGAAATGTGCTGATGGATTGTAGGAAGTAAATTATTTCAGTACTTGTAACTGTGTAAGTTTGGTTGTAGCGTGATATTCTATAAATTGCATGAATGGACACAGAGAAAATTTCAGAAGGTAATATAGATGGTCATCCACAGCTGAGTTTACTTTAAAAACACACTGAAGTTGAGATGATACTATATTAGCAAATAAATATTCTGCTGTTTGTTATTATATTCTTGAGCCCAGATCTTATTTGCTTTTCATCACCATTCGTTTAGTTTTTGTCTGGTATGTGGACTAGTGCTTTCCTAGATCTCTTCCCTGTGAGGGTGGTGAAGCACTGGCACAGAGAAGCTGTGGCTGCCTCATCCCTGGCAGTGTTCAAGGCCAGGTTGGATGGGGCTTGGAGCAACCTGGTCTAGTGGAAGG
>JBCJKH010059399.1:3991-28114 GCA_039877255.1 Loriculus beryllinus | reverse complement strand
TGGTCAAAGTAAATATCAGTATTATCAGCTCTGTTCCCAGGCCGAGTCAAAACACAGCTACACCAGCCACCAAAAAGGAGAAAAACTGACTGCCACTGCTGAACCCAGAACAGGAAGGCAGTGAGGCTTAGTAAGCTAACCTGAATTCAGATAGAAACTGAGAGAAGTTTGGATTAAGCACATGGTAGGAAAAGAAAACTCAAACTCAAGCCCCTTCTTTATGCAATTTCTCTGCAACCTGCCTTGCTTTTGCCATCAGTGGTAAAAACCTCTTCCCTAAGGTTATTACTTAGGAGAAACCAATCTCTATTATTCCACACAATTACCTCTGAACATATCTGAGCTCTTTTACTCCATTTCAGAGAGTCACATCTGTGAGACAATTGCTCCATTTATCCTGAATACTTCTTCCTTCCCCATTTCCTGAGAGCCTCCTCTGGTCCACTCCAGCTACCCGCCTTTCTATTTCTCTGGAGTACTGGCTATCCATGAAAGGAGGAAAAGCAGATAATTGCACCCTTTTTGACCACTACAAAATAAGGTCCTCCTACATTAAATGATACTCTCAGCAGACTGTATGGGTATTTAAAATATGACGATGTATAAATTCTCTGTGCTTCATTGTTTAGCTCTTGCTAGATTCATGCAGTAAAACTGGATTCAGATTTTGCTCTAAGTTATTTATATACTGCTCTAATAGGAACTTTGAACCTTACATTACAACTTAGAAGAAAGAATAAGAAGAACAAGAATAAGAATAAGGAATTAATTGGGCAGTGATTATGCAATCAGTTCAGAAGCTCTGGTTCAGCCCCTTAAATGCTGCTTATTTTATGTATTTAACAATGTTTTACCTTTCTCATTGCCTTTGTGCAGCACTTATTATTCTCTTCATGTTTCCATCAGCAGATCCTTCAGAAATACAACTGATAATGTTTCATATTATAAGGGCATTTATGCAGACATAATTTGTATCTTTTTTTTCCCAATTCATATTTTCAAGCTTACTTTTATAACAATAAGGTCTAGAAACACTCAAGGCAATTTTGTTGAGAATTGTTTCACTATCTTTTATCACAGAATCAACTGTACAGGAGAGTATTTGTGTATGCAAGCTCACCTGTTTTAAAAGAATTAGATACTGTGTTCTGTGAAAATGAAACAGATAGGGAAAAGGGGACTCTGGTTTCTAAGTAGCTGCTGAGTATCTTGGAAAATGGCAGGAGGGACTTGAAAGTAACTTTCTTCATGTGAAGTTATTAGAAGGTAAGAAATTAGAATTTCAAACCCAGGTCCAGAGAAACTGTGGCTGCCCCATCCCTGGAAGTGTTCAAGGCCAGGCTCAATGGGGCTTTGAGCACTCAGTCTAGTTGAAAGTGTCTCTGCCCATGGCAGGTGGGGTGGAACTAGATGATCTCTTCCAACCCAAACCATTCTATGATTCAAGATAATAATGAGAAGGTTTTATCAGATGAATGAAATAGGATTTCAAAATCATCCTAATGAAAATACAGAAAATAAAATGTGTAAAAGTATAACATCTAAAAGACTCGGAATTCAGAATACAGTTTTGCTATCCCATGTACTTGAAAAAAGAATGTGGACCCAGACCCATGGCATTAATTATAAATTGAAACATTGTTTGGGGCTGGAACTAGATGATCTTAAGGTCCCTTCCAACCCTAACTATTCTATGATTACAGTCAGTGATCTGTTTGCAATACAAGGCTTAGATTTCCAAACATGTTACAAATCCCCAGGTACAGCTTGTGTGTTTAATGTACAGTTTTGTATTTTTGAATACTTATATGTATGCATATATGTATATACAAATATATACCACATATATGTATATATATATGCTGTTTTTCTTGGAAAGCATCCATGTTTTCCAGATACCACAGCTTTGTTGCTATTCTAGATAGTCAGTCTCACTAAACAGTGCATTTGGAGACACTCAGTGTTCTTGTCCTTGAAAGCCAAATATTTTGCATGTTCTAGTCAAGTACATCCATCTAAGCCTGACGAGGTCATGGACATTGGCAGAAGTAGAGACCCAAAACAAGGAATACAAGATTAACAATAGACAGTTTTAAATGATAGCAGATTAATTTCTTTAGCTTGAGTAACACTGTCACTTGCAATTAATTTTAACTCTGAGTTCACAAGAGTATGTAACAGATACTTTGAAAATGAAAACCAGAATCCAGCAGTGAGTAGGGGCTATTTCTACTTTTATATTTTATTTCTAGATTTTATTATTGGATTCTGCATTTTCTAAATACTGTGCATGTCATAGAAGCTAGATAGATTATGATCCTAAATGAATCTCTTGTAGATATACCTTGATGTCATTGTTCTATATTACTTTGCTTTCACCATCATAAATATTTTGCTTTAGCATGTACTGTGTTAATAACTGTCGAAAAATTACTCTGTGTAGTTCTTCAGCATTCATTTTTTTCTTAGCTTGTTTCTCTGAGTCACTTGATTGGGAGGGATTTTCTTTGCTATATATTACTGATAAAGGGAGCATTCTATCTTTTTCCTAAATTCCTCCTTTTAGACATCCCTACCTTCTTCAATGGTTATTCTTACTGAAGAATCTTCTCAATTGCCAATTTCTTGAAGGCCAAGAACTATTAAACCAGCCAATTTTATGTTTTCAGATTAACTGAAATCCTTAGGTGTATCTGGCTCTTCTATCCTCATGTATGGAATAGTCTCCATCTATTGCATTAAAGGCAGGTGGATGCATTTTTCTCTTTTGCCACCTGGTAAGCAAAGGTTAGAGTTCAACTTGTCCCAAATCAGCTTATCCTTCTACGGGGTAGTCAAAGCCCACTTACAAACACTCTGACGCAGCTTTACATTTTTGCCTCCTACCAGCATTCAAACCTGGGTAAATGTCTTTCTCTGTCAAAGCAGCAGTGGGAGGTGAAAATGAAAGTCTTTTTTTTCTTTCCCTGAGAAATTGGACTGTAAAAAGCTGTCAGTTTAAAAATGACATAGTGGCACAGCATTTCTGTAAGGTGGCTCCTTTCATTTTTAACTCCTGCTGTCTCTCTGACAGTTGAAGTTGCAGCAGGAGGTAAAAACTAAAATGAGCACTGCTGGCATTTGCCCTTGAGCACAAAATTAATAATGGAAAAAACAGGATGACATCCAAAACCACCTCGATTCAGATGTCAGCCAATGAGGTTTCCGTGCTTCCGTAATAAGGTGACTAGAATGATGCCCATTATTCCAAATATGATCTTATTCTCTGTTACTTGCCTAGCGATGGATCTATTTTCTTCATTTTATATTTGATTCCCTGCTTTGCGGGCTATAGAATATCTTAAATTCTATTAAGCTGTGTGCTATGACTTTATAAGTTTTTTCCTCTGCATCCTAGATCTGGTCAAAATTTTATGGATGTTGTCTTTTCTCAAGCTGTATACCTCTCAACCTTTCTACATGAAGGTTTCATTTCTAAATCATTGTTTGAATATCCTGCTATGTCCCATCCATATATATATATGATCAAAACTCAGAACCTATTAAACTGATAGCTTTTAAACAGCCACAGGGTCAAAAAGCTGAGATGGTTTTTGTTCTTGCAGACTCAAGAACTGAACATTTCCTGCGATCATTACGAAAAAGTGAGTCACTGTTAGGTGGCTGAGAGCAGGAAGAGCACTCAAAATCCTTCAAACAGGATAGAGGTCTTTCCTCTTCTTCTTAAAGGACTTAGTGGTATGTGCAAATTTTATCAAAATAATCATATGTAGGCATAAACAGTCAGTCAGAAATGGAGTACAAGTGTAGTTTGTTCTGAAATAATTCAGTTGTTTTCTGATTTTAGCAGCATTTTGGTGATTTTTACTGTCTTACTTTTGACTATTCAGGAGAGCTAGTATTTCAGTGTTGCGACTCTTGACTTACTGGGATATGACATACCTACACCACATGAAGTCACACCATGTTATTAGATTCATCTGCAGAGCTTATCTTTGAGGGTAACCTGTGTTTGCAGCATGCCTAACATTTCTTAACATAAATTATTTACACTTTTCTGTATTATGCACCTTTTCTGCTACCTTTCCACTTCCAGGCTTGGTACTGCTTTTATTGACATATGCTTTTGTTTTGCAGAGATGAAGAAAGGGGGCAAACTGTCAGCAAACCACTGATGTGGATAATTCACAAGTACTGACAAATACACAAATAAACACATTGTAAAGAAAGCATTTTATTTCTCCTTGTGCTATTGCTTTCAGGCATCACACTAGTCATCTAACTCACAACTTAAAAAAGCTTTCACCTATTATTAGAGAATAAATGACTCAAATGCTTCAGCTGAACCCATTGATCTCATTGATTTCAACATCTGTTAATGACAAAGAGAAGCTGGACTGGATAAACACTTCTATGTTACAGTTACCTTTAGTGGTTCCTTCTTCAATTTCTAAAAGTATTTTGTTATATGTTTTAACTTCTTGTTCAGTTTAACTTTCATTTTTGTCTTTTGATTTTTTTCCTTGAGTCTTATTTGAAAACTTAACTCTATAATCCTTCTTTAATCCTTTTTTTATTCTCACTTTACTTTTTATATTACTTGCTCATCACTCTGGTTTTCTCTAAAAGTCCCTTCGTTGTTGGTACAGCCACAGAGCAACTGGGCATATATTAATAATTTTGCATTCTCAATTTCCTCCTGTACTTTCCCACTCTATGACTTTATCCCATCCACTTCCCCATGTGTTTTTCAATATTTATTCTTATTAGCTGTATTCTCATGTCCACGTATGTATGTCCACCATTCTACTTAAAAAAGTAAATTGTTTATGATTACTATTGTCTAGCTACTCCTCCACCTTTGCTGTACATCCTAAGCATGTCTCTGCTTTTCAAAGTATAAACATGCATTTCTCCCTTTCCAATTTCCTCTTTCAGGTTTTGTGAGTGTTGTATATACTCTTCTAGTATTTTGTCCCAGTTTGCTTTCCCTCATTTTCCCTTTTGCTTAATGTTTTCCACTTAACGATTTGTGTAGCCACTTGAAATATAGATTTCCTGTAGGGGTTTTCCCTTCATACAACCCTTTTACATGTATTTTAGATTGTCATATCTTGTGACTTGTCTACTGATATTTGGCTTCCTTTTGTAAAACTGAATTTCAGGCCATGATTTCGCACACAAATACACCTTTTCTGTCTTGTAGCATTGCTCCCTTGAATTACTCATATAGAACCATAGAATAGTTAGGGTTGAAAAGGACCTTAAGATCATCTAGTTCCAATCCCCCTGCCATGGTCAGGGACGCCTCACCCTAGACTATGTCACCCAAGGCTCTGTCCAACCTGGCCTTGAGCACTTCCAGGGGTGGAGCATTCACAACTTACTCATGTCCAATCTCAACTTGCTTCCATCAGTGGGAGGATAGTTGGGCTACAATCTTAGATCAAATCATTATGGTTTTGTTCATACAGAGTTTCCTTCATTTTGATGCTGAACTTGAGTAAAGTAAGAAGAGTTTGTTTCTCTGTCATTATGTACAATTGTTCCTTGATTTATTTCATTTCATCTAAATTTCTAATTAATCTCACAATACTTTGGTGTTTTGTTAAATTTTGAAATGACGTGCTACGTAAGTATTTGCTTTTCATACGCACATCCATAATTCTGACTTTTGAGACTTTCTTTTACACAGATCTTAAAATATCTCACCTCTGGACTTCTTACTCCAATTTAGGGGTTTGCAGGCTTGGCTTTCAGTGCAAATATTTTTAATTTTTCACTGTATGGCATAGGACAGGAGAAGAATTTGGTGCTAATGGAGCTGAGAGTTGAGCTGCTTTCTGAGGTTCAATGTGATTTCTTGAATGCCATCTGCACCTTTTACTAGCCATTATGTTGCTGGTAGACACAACAGCTCCTCATGGAAGGGAGACTTGAGCGGATGGTGTTCCTCTTGTCAGTGGGGTGCTATGAAGGACACAGAGTGCTGCTTTCCATGAGGAACCTCCTGGTCTCCTCAAACTCCAATGGTCTCTGATGTGCATAAGGCTGCTTATCAGGCTCCTGCTGGATGGCATGTGGGTGTCTTGTACTCAAGAGCGAATAAACAGGAGCTCAGTGAAAGATGAAGCAAAAAACTCCAACAACACTCAAAGAGGCTTAGTTCCTAGGTCTGGTAAATGCACAATCTCTGTGGCAGGAATTGGCTTTCTTCCCCTTGGAAATATGTGTTTCCCTGAAAACTTTGCAGGGACACAGACATGATGAAATTAGCTTGTTTGTTACTTCTCTGAAAAAGCAGCTCAAATCCAATGAGTCACCCTTCAGAGTCTGACACCCCAATACCCAGTTTACAGGAGAGGAAACAAAACCAAAGCTCATCAACAGTGAAAATTGCTGTTTTAGTTTAATTACAGTTTAATGCCTGCCTTGCACCACCTTTCACTATTACACCTTGTTTGCTTGCCTGTAACTCATGTACACACTTTAAAAATCCCTAATATACAGTTAATTATGCAGGCATGAAACACACAAACAGCAGGGCACCAGCTTCATTTATAACATATGACTGATTAGCTGAGGTTTACCCCAAGTGATAGTAATACTGGATTCTGAAGTGCCTGTCCAGCAAGATTCTAAGACATACCTTAAAAAACCCAACCAAAGAAAACATACTCTTCTCTGAATATCTGAAAAATTGAAGGACCTAAAGTCATGAGGTATTTCTGAAAAATCCTGCCCAACTGCCACTTTAGGTAGTCAAAACATGCTGTAAGTCAACTCTGTTTTTAGTGAGAAACAGTAACACAGAATAAACACCTGTTAGTTGAGTAGACAACTGAAGACAGGCATTTCTCTTAAACAATCCCGTTGACAACAAAGGTTATACGACTTGTAAATGTATTTTTTTTTGTATATGTAGATATGTATGTATTTTTAGATATTTTTGTATTCTAAAAAACCCACGAACATATTAAAGGTCTTCTGTGGGGAGAATGATATACTGTGGTACATCATGAAAACTGGTGCTCTGGAAGTTTCTCCTTACGTGAACAGACTGCCATGCTTCTTGAACCATCTTGTTGAACTAATGAGCCTGAGTATGTTTAAAATTAGGTGCTAGCCTCATACTTCTGAATATACCAAAATGGTGGTTAAATGTCTTTATTGTGAGTCTCTTTCAAAGTTACCATGACAAAACCCCAAATACATTAAATTTCCATAACCAATTGTCTGGCTTGAGATAATTGTTATTCCTGGTCAATAACATGTTTGTTCTCCTTGAGGGATACACTGAGATTAATACCAGTTGTGCATAAATAGTATCTGATAGGCTTTAATAAGTTATTGTGCTTTAATAGGGTACCGTATAGTGTTGATTATATTAACAAGTGCAGATTTTATTGCATATGTCAAACAAATATGGATAAATTTTCTGTAATGGAAAGTTGTGGAAGGATAACAACATTTAAAATACACATGCTTTTTTGGTTGGTTGGTTGTTTTTTTAACTAGTATATTGCTTTTTTTCTTAGGAAAGGGTGAAAGCGGAGAGTAGAGAGGAACAAAAAAAAAAAAAAAAAAAGAAGACAAAGATATTTCTGAATAAAAAAAAAAAAAGGTATTAATTTTGTCCTTACTGAATCTTCACTTTTCAGAGACAGGGCATCAATATATCATGCTGAAGGAAGCATACATTATGAAGTGACTGTTACTCTTCATCTTAAGAGACATGTGCTTTCTTCTTGGTAATTAAAATACATGTATTCAGATGGCAAGTCTTATCCTTCCTAATGCTGCTAAAAGAATATTTCAAAATACTGGAATAACCCCATTCTTGGGGATTTTGTAAACAAACTTCTTTTTCCTATCTTGTAATGAACTGCATTCTTTTAGCTCTGGCAAATGGAAAAGAGTCTCATTTATTTGTAGCTTATATAATTTCACCTCATAGACTTTTTTCTTCTTTTAATTCTTTCTCTGTGAAGTCTGGAAGATAGAGCAAGATGGAGCTTACAAGATGTACTTACCCAGTAAAGTCACAAGTGTTAGCTGTGGCAAAGTTCTGCCAGGCCACCTGTCATCTTACCATCAGAAGGCAGCATAGCCTGGTGCTCTGGCTCTTCCTGCTCTGGTTGGGCTACTTATCCCCATCCTAAAATATGCTTTAGGAAAGAAACAGCCATGGGAATGAAAGAGCTACATTTGACAGACTCTCTAGTATGTTTTAAAGCAATATCATTTTTGCTACCAGTCATTGTTACTGATGAGAGCAAAGGGACAAAGTGAAAAAGCATGAATGTGATACGAACAGGAAGAGGATGTGCCACAGTGAGGGTTGGCTGTCCATCCATCTATCCGCTTTCCTCCTGGAATCGATGAAACTAGAGTATGGCCAAGGACTTGGAAGAGATTTTTATCTTGTGAATTTACATCCCTTGCCAGCAGCTGGAAAGAGCTACAGCAATCTGGAAGCTTAACATATTGGGGCTTTTAACTTAGCCTTCTGAGATGCGTACTTTCAGATCCTGATATGTTGGGTTCCAACCCTGCGTGAGCTTTTTCAAAGACACCCTGTTAGGTGTTGCAGAGCCTTGGAGTCAGAATTGATTGAGGTTGCCATGCCAGGCTATGTAAAATAAACTTAAAATCCAGGTCCCCATGAGTAACTTGGCTCCTGGTAGGTAAAGCCTTTGTAGATTCTCTGGGGCATATGTTGGAAAAGAGTCTCTCTGTTGGTGTTTTTATGGTTTAAGCCCAGCTCCTGACTCAGAACCACACAGCCACTCGCTCCTTCCCGTACGCTCTCTGCCTGGGATACAGAGGAGAATTGAAAGAATGTAAACCCCACAGTTGGGATAAGAACAGTCCAGTAACTAAAGTATAATACAAAACCACTACTACTAATGATAAGGGAAATAATAAGGAGAAAGAATATAAAGGTAAAAAGGGAAAGGAGAAAACCCCAATAAACACAAATGACGCACAGTACAATTTCTCACCTGCCTGCTGATCAATAGCCAGCTCAACCCAAGCAGCAATCTCGGCCTTCTGGGTGACTCCCCCCAGTTTATATACCGGGCATGATGTGCTGTGGTATGGAATACCTATTTGGTTAGTTTGGGTCAGGTGCCCAGTCTCTGCTTCATCCTGCCTTCCTGTGCCCCTTTTCACTGGCAGAACATGAGAGACTGAAAAGTCTTTGATCAGGGTAAGCACTGCTTAGCAACAACTAAGACACTGGTGTGTGTTGTTCTCAGAATAAAGCCAAAACACAGCACTGCACCACCTACTAGGAAGGCAAAAAATAACTGTTACAGCTGAACCCAGGACAGTGTTATGAATAGTGGAACTGAAAAAAGTTATTCCAAGAACAATGCACCAGAAATAACTTTTTTGAGTTTTGTTAAATGCAGCATAAGCCTTAGATCAACGAGTTCTGTCATGATATAGGAGTTACTTGGTGAAATTCTGTGGCTTGTGCAATAAAGGAGGCAGAGGTGACTAGATGATGTTAGTAGTATATTCTGCTGACCTTAAAACTTAAGCATTTAGGAAACATCTTTTCCAATCTGAGAGATACAAGGCTATATTTTAAAAAAGAATCTGCAAGGCTGTGTATGCCTTCCTGAAAGCATTTTGCCATTTTTCATTTTCTCCGTTAGAAAGGCTGATCGTCGTTCCCTTGTAATTTCTACTTTGATGCTGTTAATGTTAAGAGCCTGATTTTGGTATAGATACGTTCATCTATTATGTTTTATATATATCTATATGCCTGTCAAACACTGAATATAACTGGCAAACAAGTAAAGCAAAAATCTCATCATTTCTTTTGCTATTCCTGTTAGCACTGACACATATTTTGGAGACCCAGAAACCTAAAATAAACCTTTACAGATTGTGCTACCTACCTTTTCACCTTATTCCCATGAACCTCAGTTTGGTAGGCTTTCTTCCACCGAAGAAAGCTGCTCTTTGGATCAGCCCATATTGCATTTGATGACTGCCAGCTAAGTAATGTTGGGGTACACTGGGGTCCAAGAGAGCAGTGAAGTGTTCAGATAGGTCTTACAAATGGGTTCGAAACAAAGGAAGAAAAGTAAAAGGTTGCTTCAGAGAAGAAAGTCAATAAGACTGCCTCCCTTTTGGGGATTAGTACTTAGCAGTCTATAAATTGGCTTGCATCAGCCAAGTACAGTACAAAATGTACTGCACAGAAGAGCAGCTATTATGTACAGTAGCCACTTCACTGATTGCAATCAATGTCACGAATTAGAGTGATTTCCTGGCTTGAGATATGTCAGAGCTAAAGTTTGTGTTGTGAGTCATGCTCCCTCGACACCCAGCTTCTAGGCACTCTATCTTACCCTTGGCAATTTTCACTTTTTGTCTTTCATGTTTTGCAAATGGATCTGTGCTTGCTTTTACCATGTAAGTGTGGACTGCTCATAATTTATCCAAGGAGTATTCATCCAAGGAGTATACAGTATTAAAAAGAAGCTCCCATCATTTCTTCTTTAGCTTATACTGATACATATCTTCCAGTCCCTGTCCCACCCTCCATCAGCAGAATCTCCTTTCAGATCTTTGTCAACATTATCCAGAAGTTTGAGCTGAAATTTTAATTCATCTTTGTGCTTGCCTCTTGTTGCCTTATTCCTTTTCCAAATACCTGATAATGGCTTTTGCATTCCATTCAAATGTCCTAATACTCATGCCACTGCACACCCTTTCTGCTGCATCCATTTGATCAAATAAAATTGTAAACACGATCTTTTGCATGCTGTTTCACTTATAGTTTATTTTGCCAAGTAGGACTTCAGCATTCACACAAGGACAAACATAGAGCTTCTGTATGCACTGAAGTAGTGTAGTGTAATTAGAAACACTTGGTCACTATAGGGAGATTAGTGAGGACTCGCTTTCTTGTACCTTGCAGCAATGCACTGTTTTAGTGGATTAAGAGCCCCTACATCCATAGCATTAATCAGGAGTACCTAATACACAGCGATTTCATGCTTCAGCCTGCCATGTGCTCAACAGTTTGTGTGGGAGATCCCTGACATTTCTTACTGGGGAACAATTAAATAAATGGTAAATAAATGTTTGCATGAACAGGCAACAAAGGGAAGTTAAGCACAATTATTTTTATGAACGGAAGGGTGAGCACTTCGGTGTTGGATTAACTGTTATTGAAGTAAGTGACTGGAAAGATAGGTAAATGACAAATTAATTTCCTAGTAATGTAGGAATTGTTAGGTACGGATTGTCAGCACTGCAGAGGTAAGTTGAATGCTTGCTTTCCTTAGCTTTTCTCCTGGATTCACTTCTTCCACTTTCAAGGGCGCTTAAAGTAGGTAGAGGTCTACTCTAGATCTTTGAGCTCATTTTCACTGGATTTCAATGCGCCCACTTGGAATGAGGATGCATAAGTCATTCTCCTGATGACCAATTTGCCGCTACTTTTCCACAGTAATTAATATTTTCTGAAAATGGTGCAATTTTCTCTGCAATTCATTGTGGAGTCTTCTAGAGTAGTCACTTCATTACAAAGCAAAGAGCCATGGGAGACAGCTTAAACATTTAGTGAGACATATGGAGAAGTGTTTTACCGATAGCAAAAGGTTGTTTCCTCAGTATTATACCATATGTTGCTCTGATGAAACTCATCTTTGTAGTATGCAATGGAAAACTTCCCGGACTAGCTCCAGAGCTGCTGGTGTATCTATGCAATGAACGGCAAAACCTTCTCAAAATCCTAGCCTGGGTAGCAGATGTCTAGCTGGCTCCAGTGCCATGCTTATCCAATGCTTTCACTTCTTGTTCTGAAAGCGGTTGGGCTGGGCTGTGAGATGGATGGGCACCCTCCCTGCTGCAGCAGAGCATGTGCTAAGCTGAGATGAGCATTCAGCCGTGGCTGCTGCTACTGGTTACCTGTATGAATTCTACCATGAACCAAATAATGCCATTGGCATATGTGGGAATAAGATCTAGTCTTTTTACCTACCCACTGGACTGCATGTCAGCTTAATCTCACTTTTTCCCCTGATCTTTTACTTGTTTGTGCAGAAGTTCATTGCAGTTATAGGTCTCCATCTCCCCTAAATGTCTGTTGTTTTTTTTTTATAGTGTCATGAACTCTAGCGGCACAGATATGACAAACACATTTAATTGAACTCTAAGAGCCAAAAAACTGATCCATTGTTTAAGAATGTTGTATTTCATTTGCTAAGAGGAAATTGCAGCATCATAGGACTCCATTGTTTGGTCTTAAAGTACTTTCTCATGTTCTCTAACCTGTAAATAAAAAATTTAGGAACATTTTACATATAAGCCATTTTCCTGAATATAACTTAAATCAAAGTTTAATAATACTGCCAGTCTTTATCAGACTTCCCCAACCCTTACGCTTTAGCATGTTGGTGAGAAAACAAATTAAAAAGCAATTCATAAGAGAGAGGCAGATCATTGCCCGCCATACAAAGGTTTGGAAAGGAGCTCTATATGCACACAGCTGTCACTGGCCACAGGTAAGCAGGATGATGACATTCTTTGCACATTTACACTCTTATCACTCTTGAGTTCTTGATTTCTGAAGATCTTTCTGAATCTGGGAAACAGCTAATGAGGATAAAAAACGAAGGGACTTGGAGAAATTTATTATAATGTCTTCCTGCAGAATGTGATGATTCCCTGAAGCAGATTAAGAGAAGATTAACAGAATACGGCTCAGAGAATTTAAATGGTGTGATGATGTGGACCAGAATCCAGAAGACCATTTTACAACCTCTTAAAAATAGAGGAGGGTGGGAAGAGAGTGAGATGAGATGCAGAATGTGACCCCAAACAAAAACCATAGCAAGAAGTATATGAGGACCATCTCCTTTATTTCTTTCTTACAAGGTTTACAACTGTCTTCCTCTGAAGTAAAGGCACGTCTACTTTATTACTGACTGATAATAGATAGCAATAGTGCAATTCTTTGGCCTTACATGGATTTCAGGGTCATTTTTATCTAAATACAAGTGACCTCGGAGGGACATGCTTGTGGGTCTTGACAATGTCCAAACAGAGGCAAGTTTCAAATTCCAGCCTGTGGCTTTACCAGATTGTTCCTGCCTCTTTATTTCGTGGGGTACAAGGACAATTATTAGAAAAAGATAGTTGTTAAGAAGTGAAGAAGTAAAATAGGAGTATTACTGCTTTTAAACAGGTACCTCTGAGCTTGCAGATAAGGCTGTAATTGCATAAGTTAGTTTCCTTGGCATCTTCTGTCATCCTTTTTGTTAGGGTAGTTTATCAAGAACTGAAATCAAATATAATGAGAAGATACAATCAGTGTGGCTCCTAAGAGGTGGAGTTACCCAGCCATCCACATAATTTCCAGCTTGAATGTTGTGTTAGGAAATAAGAGGACAAACAGGGAAGAATATTTCAATATGGGAGCAGCAGCCAAGAAGGAGAAAGTATTTAAACTGGGAGGATGTATGCCCTGATTCCAAGGGATGTCAGTTTTATGCAAAAAGGATGGGAAAGTATGGTGGAATGGGAAAACATTTCTGATTTACTTTCTGATGACAGATGAAAGCGATGTTATATGATATGAAAATGCAAAGGTAGCATGATTTTGCACCCCCAATGGAGTTCAGAGACAGTTCTGTGCTTTAAAATGTGTAGCTTGTCTCTGCCTATCTTATTTCTGACTACAGTCTGATAACTTTGATCTCTTTTGTATTACCATTTTAGTTTGCTTTCCCTTTTTGTTTCAGTCACCCACTAGCATATTCTCTGACCTCTTTTCCCACATTGTGACACAAACTGTCTGGTATTTAACTTATTGAAAGATAGTCTCATGTAAAATCTCCATTCATTTAGTTTGGGCAGGCATATTTATTTCTATTAAAAGTCTAAGGAATCCAAGCCCAACTTTGATTTTGACCTTTGCCTCATCCCCTCTGCTTAATATTTGTGTACATATATATATATATATATTCTTTTTTCTCTGATCCATTTAGTAAATAAAGTGAACATTCTCTTATATCAGAGGAACATTTTTGACCTTTAGAAATGCAAAATTAGAATAATTGAGGGAAATATAATATATAAATATAATAAAAAATACTGCAATTAGTTAATGAGTATCTATTATATCTCTATGAAGAAAATCCTAAACTGAGATCATGACTGAAAAGTTCACAAACGCAGAACCTGTAGTGCACATGGGGTTTTAAATATCTGCTTCAGCTCTCTGCCATGTAGTTGATTTGGGCACATGATGGGATTTATTTAAAGGGACACAATCAACCTAAAAATAACAGTGCTGTCTGAAAAAATTGTTGCTGAGTGTAATTATAAGTAACAACTGAGATGACTATAATTGAAAAAAGGTTATTGAAAAACTCTCTACCTTTTTGATTGTTTTACTTTGTGCATTTGACAGCTTTCTGTAATAATGATAATACCTACCTTTTAAACAGCACTTTTCATCAGTAGACCATAGCAGCTTTACAAAAATATGGTTCTTTTCCCTCTCTGTATAGACATTTCTTCTGTTTCCTCTACAGTTGGTCAATTTCTTCCTGTCTGAAAGACTTATAAACATCAGCTCAGAATGAAATAAAAACCCAAAGCATTTTATGAAATGAGATATGTACTATTTAAAAAAAGATCACTATCAGCTGGGTTCAATTAGCCACATTATAAATAAAAGGTTGAAAATATTTCTGAGACTGTAAAATTGGAACAAATAGTTGACCATTTAGTATGTTAATAATTTAGAATCTGTCTCTGAATTCTGATATTCTTAAGTTAGTTTCTGAATTTCATCAAACACATCTGGCACTGTATTAGGTGTTCAAGAAGAGAAGGTCACAAAGTACTATCAAAATCATATGCATATTCAAAATGATTTGAATGGACATCCTTCATGCTGATAAAGACAAAGACACCTACAAACAAAGGCTTTTCTTTCCTAATCTCATGAAAGCCAATGTTTTCTTTTTCCTTTCTCTCCAGATTTCCTAATTTAGAATTCTGAGTTCTTAATTGCTTGCTGCTATTGTGTTCAAAACCTTGCATTCCCAACTTGCAGTGAGAGAATGTTTTGACTCTTGAAGTTTGTGAAGATTGTTGCCTTTGTGGAAGAGTGCACATGAAATACCTCTGAGCTGTTGAAGTGGTGAAATAAATATATGGAACAATGTCTGGTACCTTTTGCTTTTCAAAAGACTTTAGATCTCATAACTATACTCTTTTAGAAGCTTTTGCCATGCACTCGATATCATGTTCTGCCTTTTTTTTTTTTTGTTAGATTCATCTTTTTGGCCTACTTTTCAACCTATATTTTAACTAGAACTCAAACTCTTTTCCCTTTCCTTCTATTTGCTGAAGCTAGCAATCCCATGCTGAGTAAATAATCTGTAGTCCATGATCTACTATCCTATCAGCCTTGTTATCCTGGCTCCAAACCCCAAAATATTGGGTATCTAGCTGGCAAGTATTCCCAGGAAGGCTTCCTAATGACCTTCCCCACTGGTTACTATCATCATTGCTTATACACAGATAGAGCTACCTTGTAATACACTGACTATATTTGGAAAAATTAATTGGGAGTTCTTATGGTGTTTTTGTTAGGAAAAGTGACATTTTTGAAGTTAAGAAAAATATCCCAATTCACTGTCTTTCATTAGATTTAACAAAACATTGCTGAAGAAAATATATTCCCAGATGTAATGGTACTTCATTCTCTAGCAATGAAAGCATCTTGGGATCCAAATCAATCAGCAGATGAGATTATTGCAGTCATTTGGCTGCCCCGCCATTTTTAAAATCCTTTTGACTGCATTTATAAAGCATTTAATATATGCTTAAGTGTAGTGCAAACATATCATTACATATTAAATTAAAAAACATAATAAAAAAAGTTTTATACATATATTAGATATCAAAAGGATGGAAATTACCCTTAAATTGGTAAAATGTTATTTCATCTCAGCTGGAAAACCTACCTATAAAACTTATACTTCAATAGTTTGATTTTAAAAAATTGTGAACTCTTGAAGGAAAGAACCTTTATCTGGACCAGATAGAAGAGTTTATAATTTCGCTACTAAGGGTTTAGCAGGGTTTTCAAGGTTAAGAATGGGGGTGTGTAGTGCTTTTAGTATTTTATGTTGTCTCTGGATAAATACAAAACCATCAAGACCCTTAATATGTAGGAGGGCATGAGGAAAACCAAATCGTTCTACACTGCTCTCTGCCCAGGCATGCAGGTGCAGACAGTATCCTTTCATCTGGATGTCTGTGAACTGAGCTTTCAAAAATGAGTGCATTTATGTCTAGGTCAGCCCTAAAGCTAGAGCTTAAGTGTGTCTTTAATGATGCACAGGATCTAGGTGTAGATTCTGGCTATTAAAAAAGAAAAAGTTAATTTTTTTTAGCTTTTTGAAAATAAAAATTTCATTTTCCTCTGTTGCAGTTTATCATGTTCCCCTTTCCTATCAGTCAGAAGGCTAGCAAGTGCTATAAAGGTCTTTTATCCACAAATCACCTAATTAATTATACTGCCAAGTATGCAGCTGTGGCAACTGATAGATTGATTTTAGCTGAGAGTTATGAATTCCATGTTTAAAGCTGGAAACTGTGATAGGTGAAAAACCTATAGAAAGGTAAACATCTCAGCATAATTTGCTGAAATGAGCCCCCAAAAGGGCCACTCTGGTACACTGGAAGAGATTTTCCAAGTGTGAGCACCAAGATTGAAGTGGCACACTGAGATGCCACCTGATATACTCCATTTGCAGTGTGGATGTGGGGTTCTACAGCAGCAAGTTTGTTACCATTGTGTAATGGATGCCTCGGACCATGAACAGCTGCAGATCTAGCAGTGACAAAATGCAATGTGGATGTACGGTTGTAGAATAATAACATCACTGCAAATTAGATGGCTGCTCTTCCCTCTGCACTGCCTTGTTCCATAATGTGAGAACTTGTAGTTGTCACAGGATAGAATGGCAAAAAATCCTGACCACACCAACATCTGACCCAGACATGTATCATCCATGGAAGCATGAGAAAGGAGCAAGAGCTGAGTCTCCAGTAAAACTGGAGAGACTTTGTTTGTGCAAAACGATTATGATAAGCACTCATTAATCCCTCATACACAGGAAAACTGGTTGTGATCTGACCATAACCTTGACCTCACCTGTTAGAATTGCAGCACAGAAGACAATACTTGAGAGTAAGCAATCACCTAGGTCGAAGTAGACCTATAAACATGAATGTTATATTCAGTAGGAAAACATGTCCTTGTGAAATCCTATTTTTGTAATGCTGGACTGAAATGAGCTGCAATTATTTTGGCAGGATGTTCAGAGAAATCCTTTCAAAGAAATCAATTGCTGAATGTGATGAGATTTTTTTTTAAGAGAGCTTTTCAGATTATTTTTTTTTAACATTGTTGAAAAGACACACTGAAGCGAATGAATAATTGACAGAACATGGAATACGTAACATGCTGTGTGAGAACTGGATTCATTCAAATCATCAGTTGTCAGAGATGAGTTCCTATACCAGAGACCTTACAATTGAGAATGTTATGATGTAATTCTAACCCCATTAACTTGGGTTCTCTGCACTGTGCGATTGAGGAAAGATGGCACATTTATTCAGTTGCTCAGCTGAGGTTTCATTTGTTATGATTTAGGTAGCAGCTATTTACTGATGTTGTAAATATGATTTGGGATACTGTGTGTTTTCAGGGTTGCTCTCCAAGGTTAGCATCTCAGACACCTTGTTTTTAAGAATTCAAGGAACTCAGGATGATAACTTACAGAAAATTGATAGCCTCTTTGGGAAAAAAAAAAAAAAAAAAGAAAAGAAGAAGAGTTGGGGAAAAGTAGCTACATGCCCTTAAAATTAAAATAATTGCAAAAGTATAATCATGCTTAATGGAAGGTTTTCAGACAGTTCTTAAAAGAAATTATGTCTGATCACACTCTTCTAAGAGCTCCTGTGAAACTTATTTAAAACTGAGAAAACTGATTTCCAAAGTAAGCTCACTGATAAAAGAGTTGGTGTCGCGGATGAGAACAAAACTTAGAGTGTGAAGGCTCTATTGCCTTGCAGTTGCCAAGTGAGTACAAAAGGCAGATGAAACACTGCAGCTCAGGCTAGTATCAATTCACAATCTCTTTGCACAGGATTTCATTATTTTACTGGGTTAAAGGCATCAGAATATCTGCTTTTCTCTTTCTCTCAGAGTTTTCATTCTTTGTTTTTGTTTTGTGAAGGTTTTTATTTTCAGCCCTGAATGCAAGGACCAGATAAGGACTTCCTTTAATTTTTTTTCTGGAATTGCTTTCATCTGACAGAATACTGGTTCCAATTTATGATTTCCTTGGCAAAGAACCATGCCACAACGTTTCTGCCTTTCCAACATTCCACCTTCTCAAAAAATACTTTGTATCCTGATTCTCAAAAGAGGGGATATGACTTCAATGTTATCTTTATATGTCTGAAGTTGACAGCATCAGAAGATCCCAAATTCGGACAAACAGACATTTGGGAAATACAACTGTGAGCAATTTTTTTACCTCAAATGCACTGCTAAATAGAAGAAAAGCAATTTTTCAGCTCTTGAGCAATATGTAAATTGCCTACTTGGTCTGACTACTTTTTTAGAGATATTTAGGTAATCTGAGGCTTGGTGTTGATATGCACTTTTCAATTCTGCTCTATACTTATGCTTGCAAAGACTTTCATAATGTTTAATCATAATTTTATGTGTAAGGTAGATTTCTAATATCAATACTATCACAGTTGCCATTAATACTGACTTGAATTTTCAAAGCATCTGGAAATAATAATTCCGTACCAGACTGTCATCATATTCTGGTAAAAATAAAAATCAATTTCTATTTGCAAGAACTATAAGTATTCATTTGATGATATTAATTTGAAAATTATAAAAACTTGATGTGAAAAAAATCAAAATTAGTGTTTCCTGACATTAACTAAAAATTCCAAATGTGAGATGGCAACTTAATGATATATTTGAGTAAAATATTTTGGATCCCTGAAACAGGAAATAAGATTTTAGTCTCTTATCCTGAAGTATCATTCTTTCACATTCATAATTTGGTATTCAAGTTTCTAGCTTCAGGGTCACCCATTTAAAAAGAAGGTTTTCCTCACCTACTTTCTGATAGCCGAATCTTTAAATTTGAAAGAGATGACTAGAAGCAGTATTATACCAGTCATACTCTAGTTTCTTTTCCTGCTTTCTTTTCTTGCTTTCTAGGGTATAAATTCCTCCAAGATTTTCCTTTGCCACACTGTTCAGAAAGTAATAAACTTATGAATAGTATGCATGTTTTTATGCAAGGAGAAAGTGTGACTGCAAAGAAGAAAGTTGGGGGTGCAATTTGTTATAAATTTAAGAAATAACAGCTTCATAAAGTAAGATTTTTCTTGTGGTTTTAGTGTCTGTCTCAAAGGCAAGCAGACCTGGATTTAATGTACATGAAACAAAGTTCTGTGGGAGTTCTGCCAGCATCAGTGTGTGTAAGCTGTCAATGTTCTCAGAGTTAAGAAAAACAAATCAGTATAATAAATCAACAAACAGTCATTGGTGAATGATGACAGTGACTAATGTGTGGATATTTTGATTAATAGGATCTCAGTTTATATACACATGCTCTTACACACACTCATGCACTTTTCTGGCATGAGAAATATTTTCCCATCTTTGCTTTCAGCCTGAACCATTGTGTGTATGTTGTACAGTCATCTATTTTTATGCTCTCATCTATGAAGTTCATTATGAATATAGGTAATAAAGAGAGGACTCCTTGTTTTAAGGTAAGATTTGATGAGGTGTTTTAGCTGTTTCTGATTGCATCCGTCATGCAGATGAAGATGTCTGTTACGAATGCAGATAATCAAATCTTACAGTCAGAAATCTAAATGGTTTGAATACATAGAAGGTAGGCAACTTTTTTAAAAAAGAGGGTTTTTTTTTAACAGCTGGGACTTGTAAAAAAAATGATGGCGAGTGTATGATCAGATAATTTAATACTTTTGGTGAATAGCGATGTTCATTGAAGGTTAAGTTAAACAGTTAAAGCAGATATCGTATTTTCTGCAAGGAGGATGACTGTAAGGAACAATGAAGTGTTGACTGTTTTCAACAAAAGATGGTCTACTTTTGAGATATTATTGTGGTTTAAACCAGCAGGCAGCCAAACACCTCACAGTCATTTGCTCACGCCCCCTACCCAGTGGGATGGGATAAAGAATTGGAAAAGAAAGGTAAAAATCTTGGGTTGAGATAAAGACAGTTTGATGTGATAGAAAAGAAAGGGAAAACAATATTAATAATCATTGTGTTAAAAGAATTAGAATATAGAAAACAAGTGGTGCACAGTGCAATTGCTTATCCACTAACTGATGTCCCTCCAGTTCTGAAGCAGCAGCCACTCATCAACTTTTCCCCTGGTTTCTATATACTGAGCATAACAGCATATGGTATGGCATATTCTTTTGGCCAGTTGGGATCAGCTGTCCTGTGTCCCCTTCCAGCTTCGCATGCCCCCAGCCTCCTTGCTGGCAGGGGAGTAAGAGAAGCTGAAAAGCCTTCAGTTTAGTGTAAGCACTGCTTAGCAAAAAACAAAGAATCAATTTGTTACCAACATTCTCATTCTAAATCCAAAACACAGCACTGTACCAGCTACCAGGAACAAAATGAACTCTATCCCAGATGAAACCAGGACAGATATGTAGAATTCATGGGTGAAGAATACTGCTATTGTACACTTGAAGGCTGCTGTAAGGTCTCTTCTGAGCCTTTTCTTCTCCAGGCTGAACAAGCCCAATTCTCTCAGGAGAGGTGCTCCAGTCCTCTGAGAATCCCTGTAGCCCTTCTCCGGATATCAAATCCATGCCTCTCCAGTTTAGAGACAATGATGCCATGCAGGACAGTGTCAAATGTTTTGCATAAGTCCAGGTAGATGATATCAATTGCTTTTCTCTTATCCACCAGCTCCATGGCCCAATCATAGAAGGCAACCACATTTTTCAGGTACAGTTTTTCGTTAGTGAAACCATGTTAGCTGTCACCAATCACTCCCTTATTGCCATGTACCTTAGCATAGTTTTGAGGAGGAGCTGCTCCATGAGCTTGCAGGGCACTGAGGTGAGACTGGCAGGCCTGTAGTTCCCTGGGTCTTCCTTTTTTTTGCTTTTTGAAAACTGGGGGTTATATTTCCCCTTTTCCAGTCAGCAGAAACTTTACTGGATTGCCACGACTTCTCAAACATGATGGATAACGGCTTGGCAACTTCATCCACCAGTTCCCTCAGGACCTGCAGATGCATCTCATTAGGTCCCATGGACTTGTGCACCTTCAGGTTTTTTAGATGATTGTGAGTCAGATTTCTTACATCAGGTGATTCTTCATTCTCCTAGTCCCTGCCCTTGCCTTCTACGATTTTTGCAGTGTGGCTGGAACACTTTGACACATACCAAACAAGTACTGTCACTTGTTTGGTATGAAAAAAGATCACAAAGCTAGACTCAGCTGGATGACCTGCAGCTCACAGTTCATCCCACGCAATGCAATCAGTAGCCTATAGTCAGATGTGGATTCAGTCAATCATTTAGGTCTTTGCAAACAAAGTACTCCTCAAGCAAATGTGTGATGTATACCATAAATTATTGAAATATTTGGGAAGGCGGCAAACAGTAAGTAGGGGCATAAAATGGACAGTTTGGCTTATTCTGATGTAACTCATCAAGACTGCTCTTCTTTGCACTGTTAAGATAATAAGCTGCTGAAAGGAGATTTAATAGCAGGCAGAAGAATGGAAAAGGCTGAAAGACCTCTGTGCTGTCTATTTGGAAATGAACAATATAATTTTTTCTGTCTTTCCCTACTCTTTTTTGTTCATTTGACTGAAACAGATAGGAAGGTCAATGTAGCTTATTTACCTTCCATGTTTGAAACAGAGCTCTGGTTTAGCAGTATGGCTATAATTCGTCAAATGAACAGAACTGCTCTGTTGTGCCTGACTATTCATGCTTCTGAGCCTCTCAATTTTCTGTTGAACTGGTTTCCTGTCTAATATAAAACTTTTTGCTCAGAAGGCTTGATGGCTTTTCTTCAGAGAAAGTCTGAATTCATGGCTTACCTCATAGGTAGAAAAGGGTGATGTGGTTTGGTTTGATCATAGAACTGGTTTGGGATCAAATCAGAGAAGCTGATACTTTGCTGTATGTTAAGGAAGTTGCACAGATGTTCTATGTGGGATCATTAATCTGTTGAGTGAGAAACAGGCTGGATTTCTTTTCTGTTTGTCTCACCGAGCTGCATAAGGTGCAATTATGTCATGCCATAGTTTTGTTGTCATGGCATAGCTCCACTAATAGCCTGGTGGTTCCTTCTGAACTTCTTGCTTTCTCAGTGTTTATTAGAAAATTAACATTTTTTTCTCTGTAAACAGCTGTCAGGCTGCAAGTTACAGAGCCTGCAGCCTCCTCATGAGGAATAGATTTTTCTCCTGCAAGAAAGGACACGTCTGATTCATGTTGGCATGTGGGAGAACCAGGCAAATACAATGCCAGTGCATTTAGATGCAGATGGTTTGTGGTAGTTCATCAACAATATCAATTTGTTAGTGTAAAAATAACTGTGATTTTGTGTATTTCCTTTCTGTGGCGATTAGGCTCACCCTAATCTACAGCTACAGCTCAATAGATCTTGCTGTATTCGTAGCTCCCAATCACATGGAGTCTGTTTACTTAATTCACACCAGTTTGCATGAGAGTGACAGGCAGTGTTACGTTGTCAGGGCTTGCAGGTCACAAGATCTGTGCTGAATCTTAAGTTACAGGCTGTTCACACTCCTTACTCGTACCTGAGAAGGAAAAACTCCCTGATGTAGTTAAGGTGCCTTTAGAAATTAATTTTGCAAAAATCACATTTGCTTCAGACAAGACTTTTAGATGCTAGCATTAAAGGTTGAACACGAGTCAAAACCAGCAGATAGCAAGCTTCAGATCAGTCCCAAACAAAAATCCACTGTAAAATCAGAAGGTAATGATAAAATTGAAGCCATTCACGAGTGCAGCATAATTTTCAACCATGCTCAGTGCTGCAAAATCCAAGAATAAAACTAAAAGTTGCAGCTTAAATCCCATAAAGTACTTCATCTACTTCAGATCAGAAAACAATACTGTGGATTTCTAACAAATAAATTCTACTGAAACAGAAATACAACAGTCAAATCTCATTATGTTAGGGAACAGAATGAAAGTAGCAAATAACAAAGTAGCAGCCTGAGGCCGTCTTTCTCAGGATAAAGAAAAAGAAGCTGATTGTGTTGTGGAAAGCCTAGTATTTTTCTTCTTTTAAACTTCCCTAATTGAACTTCTTAGTCGTGACTTGAGGCTTGTGAAAAAAAAAAAAAAAAAACCCAAAACAAAAAACAACAACAACAAAAAAACCCCAAACCAAAATGTGCCTCCTCCTTTAGTTTAGAATGATTGTAAAATCCAGAATAACTTTATTCCAAAAATATACTGAAGATGGCACAATAGTCACACGTTGCTGTATGGTTTGCTTAAGAGAGAGCTTTTGCTAAAATATGAATCCTTTGGAGGAGCTCTTTAAAAAATAGAAGCAAAAGAGAAATTTAAACCTTTTAAAGCACAGCCTATCAGTAAAACTATTTTACAAGTGGAACACAGGCTGTTAATTGCATACTGCCTAAAAGGTTAATATAAACAGGTGGGCAGACAGGGACCCATCATGGTCAGGTGTTATTGGCAAGAATCTGTTTAATTTGTGTGTTTAGTTTTTATCTATACACTTCCTTTGGAATTGTAAAACAACTGATAACCTCATCTGCTATCTCCAGCATAATGTATAATCTACAGCTAAATGCCAATTTTTATGAGGCCCATTTGGACTTTGGGGGGACAAGATTATTTCTATTTTATTAAAACAGAAGAAATATTGTGGGACATCTGTATTAAAAAAGAAAATACTGAGTGTCAAGTTGTATTACTGAGTGAATAAATCTGCATTATAGATGACTTAACCATACATACACTCTCCATCTC
>JBCJKH010059398.1:34595-58102 GCA_039877255.1 Loriculus beryllinus | reverse complement strand
ACCTGGTCTAGGTGTCTGGGCCCAGGTGATCTTTGAAGTCACTTCCAAACCAAACACAAAACTATACAAGAAATCTAGGTCCCAGCAAAAAACACCTAGAATACAAGGGAAAGGAAACACTTGCTAAGTCAAGCCCTGCCAGATGGCTAAGTGCTCAGGTGCTGTAAAAAATCTCGTGCATACAATATATGACAGGTTGGATGGGGTTTTGAGGAACCTGGTCTAGGTGTCTGGGCCCAGGTGATCTTTGAAGTCACTTCCAACCCAAACCATTCTATGATTATATGATAATGATAAAGTTTGGTTTGTAAGCACTCTGTCTCTTGTCACAGACTTAGAAAGTAACAAGAAGAGCAGAAGTTACTGCAGTATAAATATTATGCAAATCAAGGAAAATATATGCTTCAATTGTAATCTAAAAAAAATGGTTTCTTCCAGTCATTTCCTATATTTATTCACATTTCAGAATATGTTTTTCCTCGTTGACTATTTTGCTGTGAAGCTGAAAATACTGCATGTGGCACCTTTAGCAGAGGAGCTAAAATTCAAGGGCTAGCACTAGATTTACATTTCTGCTCCTGGAGCTGCACAGTACTGCAACTGTTACAGAAAGAATTCAGTCTCAAATAGTCAGAGCACTGCTGAGAATGCATATGATAAGAACTGTTTTATAATAACCGCTATAATATGCTTTCCAGACCAAGGAAGCAATTTGTTTTGCTTAGCAGGCATCTGAACTCCAAGATCAGAATCTATCAAAGCCCACGTACAATGAAAATAAATTTATGCTTTGGAATAACTCTGTGAACTCTTTATATTAAGATTTTTGATTCCCTTATGGCAGTACAAATAGCTTTCTGGCATTCCCTCAAGAAAAAGGATTGGGCCAAAGACATTGACTGTCCTTTGTGACGTACAGTACAAGATCAGATAAGACTTGATTTATGGGGAGAGTATCTCTTTGCTGTGCCTCTCATGCTTTTCTCCTTTAAACGTATCTTTTCCTATTTTAACTGCACTTTTTTTTTCTTACATTTCATAAATAAAAGGTGCAAGTGGTCATATTTCATCACATTTTTTTAGAGAAGTACCTACAGCCTAGGTCAAAGGTTGTACCCAAACAGTAGATCCAAAAAATAACTTGGGCATCTACCTTCCATTTAGGCATCTAATCCCTATTCAAAACTTCAAAACTGCTAATTGAAGTTTTTGCAGCTACAGAAAAGCTGCCAGAATGTTGCAGTTTGTACCAGATTTTTACATATATATTGCATCAGACTTGTCCACAGGGAAAGCATTGAGTACCATGGTCAGTATCACCCATACATGCTACCTCATTTAATACTTAAGTAACTGAATCAAGGAAAAATAGATTCAATTGCACTCTGTCCACCTCTCTGAAACCCTGTAACAGAATTCTTGGTATAATCTCTAGCAAGGTCAGGCATCCTCATTGAAGCTCCTACATATAACAAGAGTGCAAATCTTCTCCCACTTCTTTTCCTCTAATTCCTTGTATTCCTCCTTTGTGTGAGTTTCCTGCCTACATCCAGTAAGTAGTTCACATCTGCAAATTTAAAGCAGAGCTCTGGAGCTATAAAATTTAAGCCTCACAGTGTTTCTTCAGTCCTTCACTATTTATACCCCAGGTCAATGCTTTTGTCACATTTTCTTTTGATGGCAGTCTGAGGTGTCCTGATATATAACTCCTGGAGAGCTCCTGGTGTATAACAGGAGAGATACAGAGATGCCCGACTCCAGACCATGTGTTCTATTAAAACCCTCTTGTAGGACACCATGGTGTTTTGATGAGCAGCTTATGCCAAACCTGCAAGGCTGTACCTGCTAGCCTTCCCAGCTGGCAAAATCCAACTGTCTGCTGGACCTCTCAAGGACTGCTTTCCCTCTTGCCCCACATACCTGTAAGCAAAAGCACGGACTCAGGGTTTGTCCCAGGATGCAGTCACGAAGCTTCTAAGTTGAAAGCTTGGCCCTAGAAGCCATGAGATGCTTACAGGTTCCGTAATACAGACGTAGTCTATAGTGCTGAGATTTGTCACACATATGCTTCTAACTCCAATTACCCTCTTAAGCTTCTTGCTTCTGTACTCTTTCGGGTTTTTCTCTCCTGTAACTTAATAGCAACTTAAAAGACATCCTTTACTTTGCCTGGATTCTATTTAACTCTCACCAATAGAAAATAGTAGCTGGGCTGTCAGAAAAGGTAAACTGGTAACAGTGTTCTGAAGCCAGGAGGATTCTGTCAGTTTTCACCTGAAAAAGAAGCAGCTTTTGATCTCTAGTCCCTCTGCTCTCCGTGAATACACAGGGTAAAGGAATTATGCATTTTGTGCCTAATGGCTCAGTGATATTTATAAGGATTTCCAGGAAGAAAAAGAATCCATCTTCCATAACTCTGGGAAGCTCTGCTCACTGTTGAACTGAGATAGCCCATTTCATTTTCACTCTTGCTTAATTTTATGTATTTTACTAATAATTCTTAATTTAAATTTACTTCAGGTTAACAATGGAATTATATTATTTCAGCTGCATGGTTTTCTGCCTTTCTTTTTTTGTATTTAATTTTCCACATATCTTAAAGAACACGTCTCTTAAAGGATAATTCAGATGCTAGAAAAAATTCACAATTAGGGTCTTGACTCAAATGTGGGTTACACAGGCCCATGCTCAATGATCTAGTATAAGCAGCAAACTAAATGTCACAAATGCAGTAGGATTTCAGACCACACAGACTGCACCTGTGAGGGGTGAAGGCAATGGACTGTTCTCTGCAGAAATAGTGAATTAACCCTTTCCTTTGATAAGCTGATATGAGGCCCTTAATAGATAAAAAAAATCCCCCTTACTAGTTCTTTTAATATTGCTATACACACCAGGAACGCTTTGAGAACAAATGTCAGGGATAACAGGTAAGTGAGATGAAACTGGGTACTTGTTTGTAAAGCAGCGACAAAGATGTGGATACCTGAAGCGTTTTGGGCAGTCCATATACATATACTAAAGAGAGTATGGATCTAAAATACAGACAGACAAAAAAAATGGTGCATTGAAAAATAAGTGGACCTGAGGTGGGGTGAATGTCCTAACTCTCATATTTTGCTGACACCCTGTAAATTCTCACTGAGACAATAGATGAAAACAGTTGGTGTTTTCCATTCCCTGACAATGAATTCTTCACCCCCGCTCCGAAGGGATGGCACCCTACTGGCGAAGGAGATGTTGTTTTCACCAACAGAAGTAAATTGGACCCTGCAGCTTGCCCTTTATATGCTATATATGATTTACTTACTTAGGTTTTATTAACGAGAATAGCAGTCATTACAGCTTGATAATGTTCACTGCCAGAACCAGAACATCTCACAGCAGTGGAGCTGTGGAAACCCAGATCCACAAACATTTCATCTCTAAAGACTCACTCTACTGTTAATATTTTGACCAGAGAGACTATTTATCTGAAATTTAAGAAAGGGTTGATTGACTAAGCTATCTAATTATATAATATGTTAAGCCACAAAATACGGTTTTTTCCTATGACTTCTAGGTTACAGATGGCCTTGTACCTTTCAAAAGACAATCTGGAATTGGTATTTTTTCACAAAGCTCATTTCTATTCTATTCTGTACCACCCTAACTCCACAGATTTAATTGGCTTTCCATCTGTAGAATATAGACATTTCTTCATACCCTGCCAAGCCTGGACTATGAACAACCTCTTTCATTAATGTCAGTTGCCATTCAGGGCTACAGGTGACATTGATTAATTGTCCAATTAGTTTACTTATAAGGAGGAAAAGCAACAAATGTATCAGGAATGTCTAATGTACAATAGACAAGTAGACAAATAAGAATATAAAGACTTTTGCAAATCAGTAAAAGCAGAGGAGATTTAAGAGGTTTTATTTTCACTTTTTTATACATCACTTGGAAACTACAAAAAGAAGTTACAACAGACCTCTGCAGCCACTTTGAAACAGTTTGTGGAAAGTGTTTTAAGCATTGCTTGTTTGTGAAAAATCTCACCACACCAATGCAAAATGTATACTTTTAAATTCTTTTTTGAGATAAGAGCTGTAATGGAGATGCTTAATTTTGGAGCCTTGTAATTTATTTTTTTTTTCTTTACATTTTGGTCATCTTTATGTCTTTTTAAAGACTGTGATGCTCCTGCAGGAAATAGAGAACCTGTGATTTTCTCTGTTTTGTTGATGATTATAAACAGGAGGTAGTCTTAGCTCAGAGATTTGTTTGTGTCGAGCTAGATTTTTTTAAACTTCGATGGTAAAAGCAAAGCTGTTATCCATGGTAAGAAAATGCCACCTAAGACAAATCTAAAATTCTCTCAATTAACTCAAGTAATTAGAAATTGGAAAATCTCCAGTGAACTCCGCATACTCAATCTAAACTGAAAAGCATAGAAGCTAGTGGTGCTCAAAAAGGTGTAAAGAAAAAGAACCGACAGTGCCCACTGACAACAAGAACATACAGATGTGTTCCTGGCACTACCTGCTATGCAGAGAGCTCTACACTTCTCCATATGGCACAGCAATAACTGTAGTACCAAGTGTTTACACTGCTAAACACCTGACACACCATGTTTTTAAAGCAACACACTGCGCACATCGCCATGGTTCAGCCTTGTGTAACTCATGCAGAACACACTGCTCAGAAGTAAATCATGCAATAATAACTACATGCACAGTGTCACACACAAGAGTTTGTATGGTTCAAACTTCTGGTAGCTTCAGTGAGTAGGGATGTGAAAAAGCTGTGGCAGGACCCTTCAGCCTCACTTTAGCTTAGGACCATATCAGCAGGCAATTTCACAGTGCTTACACCCACATCACCAGAAGTTCAGAAAAAACGCTGCCACCTGAGCTTCAGCTGAGCAGTAGCAGAGGATCTGCAGATCTCTTTTATCTACAAGTAACAAGTAACCCATCTCTCACCCCAGACGCAGTTTCCACCATAGCAGCTTCCCACAGAAGCATCCTACTTGTACTCCCTTTGAATCACACTTTTGTGTTCTTAGGTCATTCTAAAGCTGACAGCAGTGCTGAGCCAGGGCTCACTCACTTGCTTCAACTACATTAGCTCAAAATCTACAAGTCATATTCCCACTGCCATTTGGTCTGTGTAGAGCCCAGTCCTAGGCAATCTAAACTGTCTCCCTCCCTCAAACTTCTGGAACCATGAATGCTCAGCAGTTCCAAGGATATGTTCTAAAAGTTATATCGCCAGCTGTCTTGCTGTTAACTATATGCATATAAGTATATATATGTATATATGAAAAAATAAAAGAAGCTGCATTTAAAATCAGTGCAGTCACTATGAGAAATTATTTGGTAGGAAGAGTCTGAAATTGCTTGAATGTACTAAGTTTGCTTTTGAATCAGTAAACTGGCCAGTGAATTAATTGGAGAGGAAATTGTCTGTCTTTCAAATGTATTGCCCATTTATGTCAGAGCTATGAATATCATTAGTAGAATGATTTATAGTGTATAGAAAAGTAAAATGAAAAATCAAATCAAGAAAAAATGAGAAAATTCACTGCAATTTGCAGTGCATGTTGTGTTGGTTTTATATAGTCTTTTTATTCTCTGTTTTAAAACTCAAAAGTATACTCTAACATGTAATTGAATTGCTAGTATATTTGGTTATTTGATTTCTACATCCTCACCAAGAACATTTACAAGTAATTGTTGTACTACAAAAGGCTATTGGAAATATCATCAGATACTCTTCACAAGCAGAGAGATAATTGTGTTAGGCTCAAATTAACCATGACGTGACAATATTTGATCAAAATTATAACCACTCCTCTTTTAAAAGATTATAAGTCTTTCTTGCTAAGATTTATGAGCATTTTAGATTAAAATTCCTACAATCTAAATATTTGTCAGGAATAGTTTTCTTAAAAATTTAGATTGGAATCTTAATTGTAGTCTAAGGAATTTGTTGAGCATCTAAGTTTTCAATAAAATAAAGTATCCAAAGATGGGATTCAAGAAATTTTACTTGTGTAGTTGATGATTTGAGAAAATGCACCCTTGAGCACATAAAAAATTCTGCCTTTAAGTTATCTTATTCTGGGCTGAAGGAAAAGACCTTTTCAAATTCATATGCTTCAGTCTTCTTCAGTAAGTAGTCTAATCTGTTCTTCCTCATAATGATCTGAGTAGATTTTGCTCTTTTCCCTTAAAATGTGAATGCTGAAAAGGGGATGGACACAATAGATGAGTACTGGTTAGGCCGCCTTTAACATGTCTTGATGCAGTATCTTGTAAATGTAAAGCCTAGTAAAGAAACATAGCAAGGTGACTGATTTACTAGCTGAATTTTAAGTTAAAATACTGCATAAAACAAAAGCAATTGTTTAAAGTTCAAGCCAGAGTTTCTTAGACATACAAAGCCTTTTAGGGTATAGTAGTATTAATGATAAGCATTTATTCCATGGTCATTCACATCAACAAAAACCTCTTTGAATACTAAAATGTGAAGTCTGAGAAGCCAAGCAGGTTATATTTGTATATATACATATGTATACTAATACATATGCACATATCAAAAAGCACAGACATATGTACATATAAAACAATGTGTTTTGGAAGTAGATAGAAAACTGGTCACACATATCGATAAAAAAAGTATAGGAAGTGATTTTGTGTGGGGAAATGTCCCTGTTTTGAAAGAACTTTTATTAAGCAAGGTTTTAGGGAAACCACAGCAGAGTTTATCTGGTTTAACTAGTACATTTTAGAGTTCTACTCTGCACAGCCAAACTAAATGCGAGAGCAATTCACTTGTCAAGTGAAGTGGTCTTGAATACCCTTTGAACTTTATATACTATGCTTTGATCCTAAACATAAGGGGAAAATACTGACGATAGGGCTCTAGAACCCAAGGGAAAGTTTCTAAGTATTACAAGAACTTAAGTTCATGAATGGGAAATTCCTCCCTGAACCTGGGAGGAATAACCCCAGGCATCAGCACAAGCTGGGGGCCAACCAGCCAGAAAGGATCCAGGCGCTCCAGTAGAAAACAAGTTTATCATGAGCCAGCAACATGCCCTTGTAGCAGGAAAGCAAACAACCTCTTGGGCTGCAATGGGGAGAGAATTCCCAAACAAGTTGATGGAGGTGATGTTTCCCCTTTATGCAGCACTGGTGAGGCCACACCTGAAGTACTGTGTCCAGTTCTGGGCTGCTTGCTACAAAAGAGACATGAAAACAGTCCAACAAAGGGCCACTAAGGTGTTTAAGGAACTGGAATATCTCTCCTGTGAGGAAAGGCTGAGAGATCTGGGTCTGTTCAGCCTGAAGTGGAGAAGGCTTAGGGGAATCTTGCTGATGTGCGTAAATACTCGATGAGAGGGACTTAACAGGGCAGTCCTTAACAGGACTCTTTTCAGTGGAATTCAGTGACAAGAGCAAATGGGCACAAATTGAAACAGGAAAATTCATTTTAACATAGAAAAATACTGTATTTTACTGTAAGGGTTGTCAGCACTGAAGTAATTGTTGTGTTATCATCATTCTTATAGGTACTCAAGACCCAAATGGAGATGATCCTGAGCAACCTGCTGTAGATGACCTTCCTTTGAGCAGGGCACTTGGGAGTGGATGATTTTCACAGGCACTTTCCAGCCTCAGCTATTTGGTGAATCTGTGATTCTATGAAGTGAACAGAAATCTAATGATCAAGGTCTCTAAATGAAGCAAAAGAATACCAAACTCCTTTAGATGAAAGTTAAAGCTAAATGAAGCAGACAAAGGAATACCAAACTCCTTTAGATGAAAGTTAAAGCTAAATGAAGTCAAACCAGAACTGAAGCATGTTCCTATTCCAATTGTAATGAGAAGATAGTCTTTGTTATACGTGCTGCCAGAGGAAACAAACACAGTTGGCTTTTCTGCCCAAGCTGTTTCTGATGGGCTTCTACTCAGCATGGGGAGCAAACACAGCACTTCAATCAATAAAAGATAGCCCTCTGCTTCTCCTCCCCCCTGCCATGAATCCACAGAGGAAATTCAGTGAATGTAATTAAAAGATGTAAATTAAAAATAGCATTTATGGTTCATTAAAAATCACTTATGTTGACATCTAGGCCTGAATGTGGCCAAATATCCTCTGAATTCCAAGCTGTTTAAAACTCATTTTGTTCTCAACTTCCTTATCTGTAATGTTTTAATGACATGGGGTAAGAACAGAAAAAGAAATATGAGCATCATCTGTCTACCACCTCCCCTCCAAGTCTTGGTAGATCTTATTTTCATGGCATGACTGAGAGAATACCCCTATACCAGTTGTCAGAGTTGCCTGCTCCACACATGCTGTACAGCCAAAATACACCATTGTAAGACTTTTTTTTTCCCCAGCACTCTTTTAGCAGCTGGGATATTTCTACGCTATACTGCTCAGTAAGTTAACACTGAAACTCTCTGGTTTTAGAGTTCTTCAGAGAACTATATGAACTAGAGGTGGTTAGTTACTTTTATACTTGTTGGCTGACATTTTTCTTGTACTTATTCCTTGTGGTAATGTGGCTGATTAAATACAGAGTCCGAGCCTCAAATGCTATAAATCAGTACTGCTAAAGTGATCTAGCTCAGAATTTCTGGCCAGAACACCAGGAGTCCTAAAGTCATACTTTTCTTTGACATATTGCACAAATGTAGCCACTGAAATCAATGAAGTTACTTCTTATTTATAGCATTGTAAGGCCAGAATTTGCTCTGTTATTTATAAAACCTGTTTTGGATTGATAGATCCCATATGTGATGAAAGGTTAGTTTTCCTTCTGGGAAAAAAAAAAAAAAAAAAAGAAAAGAAGAAAAAAAACATTGTGTATAACACCTGCACCTGATGCAATACACTGGATGTTAAAAAAGCTTTTCAATTGGTCAATTAATTTTACTACTAACAAATAAAAAACAGAGAGAGGAGTAAAAATATTACAGGGATATATTTCTATAAATGTAATTTCTATTTTGCAAAAAAAAGACTGATAATGTGTTTCACACAGTGCTTTTTTTCCAGTGTGTTAATGACCTTCTTGAATTATCAACTTCAGCTTTGCTACCAGCCTTTAAGTACACCAAGTCATTAATGACTCAGAACTGGCTTGTTAATAGAATATTCACACTTTTTAAATAACCCAAAGAGGCACTAAACAAAAGCAGATAGTCCTTTAATGGGAAACCAACAAGGAGTTTGAGCTGGGTGGTTTGCATTTCTAGCTTGGCAGTGGTCAAGTTCCAATCCAAAAATAAGTCAGGAGTCATTCCCCATGGACCCCTATACTGCAGCCTGTACCAGGCAGTGAGACCTAAGGGCATCTCACTGCCTTGCAGGAGAGGGTGTTCGTGGTATCATACAATTTTTATACAGCATCACAGACTTTACATTGATATGTACATATAGATTTGCATATAGATATAATATAGAATGGGTTTATATTTATTAATATTTCACTATCAATATATAATATGTTTATATATAATATACTGTTAATGGGAGGGAGGGACGGAGGGAGGGAGGGAGGGAGGAAGGAAGGAAGGAAGGAAGGAAGAAAGGAAGGAAGGAAGGAATGAAGTAAGGAAGGAAGGAAGAAAGGAAGGAAGGAAGGAAGGAAGGAAGGAAATCAGAGCTATGGCAAGGATTTTGAAAGGAACTTCACTGTAAGTGCTGGTATTTATTCTGATTTCTGTGAACTAAGCATTCAAGTAGTAAATGGTAGCAGACTCAGAATCAATATTTCTGTGAATACAAAATTGTGTGACATATTATTTCTGAGTAAGATAGATGAGATATTTGTCGAGAGATAGCATTTAAAATTGAGGACCAGAAGTGATTATTTTTTTTAATTGAAAATATGCCATGAAGCTTGTTGCAACCAAATGGTATACCAGGATTAACTGATCCTAATAATCAAGAGGTAATTGCATAGAAGATAAGTGATATATAAAATACAATTTTAATTGTGGTCTGTTCTCCTTGAGTTAGTTAATAGTAAATGAAGTTTTGATACACTCATTTTTTAAACAATATTTCGGATTTTCTCTCAGTAGGAGATGGGGCCTGGTGCCTATTATCTAAATCTTATTATTACTTTCTGAAACATACAACTGATGAGCAAAAATTTTTATGCTGTTTGGTCAGCATGGGGTGATAGTATTTAAAAATATACCCTAAAAAAACATTTAGTATGAGCTGCTATCATCTCCTCTGTACATTTTCCTATCAAGCCTCCAATTAAGGCTTTTTCATTTTTTTTTTGGAGTTCTGCACGTACCCTCATGTTCTCCATAGGTCAGGCTTTGCAATAACACCATCCCCTTGGAACAAGACAGAATAACATTGGCAGAAGAGAAATTTAATCCAGGTTTAGTCACCTCCAGTTCTGAGATGTGCTGACACTGTTCTAAGATTAGCATGTGCACCTGCTAAAGCCATAGGGAGTGGACATGTCACCTTGCATCATGGAGTTAGCTACCTTTGTCCTGCTGTGAACTCTGCATGAACTCTGACACTGATATAAATGTTACTAAAATATTAACAGTATATTATATGTAGACATATTAATATATTGATACTGAAATATTAATATATAAATATTACATATTATAGTATATCCACTTCAATCTAAAGTCTGTGATGCTGCAAGTGAACAGACAAGAAAGTAAATATACTGGCCCAGGAATATTGAAAGAGAAGAAACAACCATCAGAGGAAAAGAAACACATTAGCTCTGTCAAAAGGACTCGTGAGCTGCCAGACTCCAAAGCCTGTTGAAAATATCCACGTAAACATCAAGAGGATATTAGATTTTTCATCCTATTCAATCAATATCTTACAATTACGAGGTTTTGTCTAACTAGCTAGGCTGCCTAGATGTTGGTTATGATTTATTTTGCTTATATTTAGTTACTTTGATTTTCTCTCCATTTTCCATTACTTATGTCAAATAAACTGTGTTTTATTCAATCTAACTGTAATTGGTGCCTGTTTAATGAGGAATGTCCATTGGCAGGAGGTTGCTGGGAGAGGAGAGCTACTCTGGGACTGTGGGGAAGGCTGGATGTGGATAGTGGGTGCCAGGGGATGGCAACTGGCTGTGCCAACAGGGAGCTGCCACAGGTAGGAAGGGGGAAGAGGGGAAAACTGCAAAGGTAAGGGAAGAAACCAGACCCAGACTCACAGATTTCTTTGTCCATAAACTGATGTGCTGAAAACTTCAGACCTCAGAGGAGTTCAGTTCATCACCAGGATTGAGTTTGGCCCCAGCTGTAAGCAGATCCTGGCACAAAACACAAATAGAAAGAAATAACTTTCCCATCACATTAGAGGAGAAGAAAAGGGGGGGGGGGGGGGGGGAACAAACCCGCAAACAAAAAAAAACAACAAACAAAGCAAAGGAAACCAAATTTACTCAATGTCTTTGAGTATTTTATCAGATGTTAAAAGTTTCCATGATTCACATACTGCTGCTACTTTTCAGGGCTGCTGCAAAACAATACTAAGATAAATCAGTGTGGCTGTTATGTGGAAAGGAAGCACAAACCTTGATTATAAGCATTAAGCCCCAAATTTTCATGGAACAAGGGTTTTGAAAGTGTTTTGCCTAAGCACCGATTTTGTACTGTAATTCTTTTTCTCTCACTTTGCTGTTCTGTTCTTTAGTGTCTGTGCTATCACCACGACTTTCGTAGTAGAACCTTGCAGAAACAGGAGCCCTTATTCCAGATTAAGGCTTTGGTGTGCTTCAGTGAGTAAATGAGGTCCTGACCATATTAACTGCATTCACTGAGAAGCTCAACATGCTACCCATGTCTCTGTAATTATTCAGTATGCTGAGTGTTATCGTAGCAGCCATGTGGATCCATTATCATTTTGCTCCTCTAAATGCTGCTGATTTAACCGTTAGCATAGCTGCAACTCATGCTCCCAAGGAATAAGAGAAATAATAGAGTTTAATTCCTCATCTCTTTTTCAATTTTTCATGCTCCCTATTGATAGGCTGCTTCTCTCATAAACATTTACTAGCTTGTGTATGCGTCTCCATGCCTAATTCTTACGCTTTTTACATTACTTGTATAAAAAATAAAACCCCATATAGAAGAAGATAGTCCAATTACCTTGCAGATATTATTTGTCTGCAAAAAGATCTCTGCCATTTGGACATATTTGTAAAGATTGTACAGAAAGGCAAAGAAACAAGCCCAAACAAAGGAGAAAAACTGGGGAAAACAGGGTTAGACAGAGGTATTAATGCTATGGATAGACAGCTTACTAGTTCTTCATTTTTTTTACTCCTTGTTCATGATGCCTGATTAGTCACTGACACACATTATATGGCTTCAGTTACTGACAGCCTCAATGAGTGGCATTTTCAGTCAGGAGACTAATGAACAGCAGAAATGAATAATTCTTTACATGTATGGTCATCCTTATTAGGATTGCTGGTAGGAGTAGCAAAAAGAAGTCAGACATACCAGAAATATTCATGCAAACACAAAAACCTACCCATCTAAATATTCAGGGAAAGGGAATAACAATAGGACATGAAAACTGAAGTGATTGCTGTGCTCATAAACACTGCTTTGCAGTTTTCATGAGATTGCATACAAATCCATTCACTTTACTTGGCATCACCATGTAGCTACAATTTGAATGAGGTGAGTTTTATGCTTGAATCTTTTGCATCAAATAAGGCTTCAATTAATCTTATTAGTTACTGTAAGAACTAATTTGAAATTATTCTCACCTAGCCATAGTATTATGGAAACATCTAAGATAGAAATCCAAAAACGTTGTCTACGCAGGTTTGCTAAAAAGTCCCTTCTGTCACTCGCTGTTCAGATACAGCTACAAATGTAATGAGAACAAAGAATTGCTGAGGGGCAGCCTTTCCATTTAATTAAAGATTTTGTAGTGTGAGGACCAAAATTTCTGCTGATGTAAACAGCTGCAAATCATTGGTTTGGCTTTGGTGATTACTGTCAAACTTGCCCATCTCCAGCAGGTAAGATACAAACATAAACAAAAATTAAAAAAGAAAATAAAGAAATCACTGTTACATAGAACTGCTGGCAGAATTGAAACTGAAATTCTAGTTTTGAACTGGGATATCTAGTGAGGCTATGTATAATGCCTATACATACAGAAAGAGTAGGTATATATACAATAAAGCATCTTCCATTTGTATGTACATTTATCTTCTTTTTTTGTTGAAGTTAATTTTTATTCTCAAGGTAATGAGAAGAAATCTAAAAATAACAGTTATTGTAAAAATGAAAATCAAGATAGCCCACTGCTGCTTTTAAAAGAAGTAAATTAATGAAAAAAGAAATACCTTCTTGGCTAAGAACTGTTTCTGAGAAATGCTGAAAATGGAACCTCAATAGGGCATTCATTCCTTTCATCTCTTCTATGACTTTTTCTTCTGGTCTACCTTATTTTATATATATATCTTTGATGAACCTCAACTTGGGCTATTCGTGATATAGATCTGTTTCTGATAGCACTATGAGGACAAAAGTCCAAATTTTAATTAAAGTTCAACCAAGCCTCCTGCCTAAAACACATGGTAGTTAAAACCATTGCTGGTTTTATATTCTTTTTTGGGAAGCATACTGAGTTTTAAAGACACTGGTCATTTCATGTTCACCCAGAATCTTCACAGCCTTTTATCCCAAGAAGCAAATTACATTTGGTTAAACTGAGGCTGAAAATTCTGGAGTTGAATCTGGCAAGGGACCTGAAGGGCAACATGAAGGGCTTCTACTGGTCTACCAGCAGCAACAGAAAAATGAGGGGAAATATGGGCTTGCTGCTAAATGGAGCTGGGGACCTGTGACAAGGACCATATGCCTGATGGGAGCAGGAAGCAAAGAAGACAACACCAGGCTGTTTTTAGTGGTGCCTAGTGACAGGGCAGGAGGCAATGGACACAAACTAAAACACAGGAAATTTCATCTAACAGAATGCTTCAAATCTGAGGGCAGTTAAGTACTTGAACTGGTTCCCCAAAAAGGCTGTGAAGTCTCCTTCCTTGGAGATACTCAAACACAGGCTGGAAACAGTCCTGAGCAACTTGCTCTAGCTGATCCTGCTTTGAGCAGGGCATCAGTCTGAATGGTCTCCAGCTTCAGTTGTTGCATGATTCTGTAAGGTAGTTTTCTCTCTGTTCAGCTATTAGGATTAGTCATTGGAGCAGACAGCAAAGCCACTTTGGTTTGTTAAATCCCACCGTTATAGACTGTCTTTCTCCTTGGGCAGAACTGGATTTTGTCAACATGGGTGAAAGAAAAGAGCTACAACCCCACTGCAAAATAAACCATTTTTAGCTGTTTATATGTCAAAGGGAACATAAGCTAATTGAACTGAAGTTGGTTGAAGCTGCTAAGCAGTTAATGTTCCTCTAGTGAGAAATACTGCAGAGGAGTCGGGATCATGGCTGGTAGGATGAACTCAAAGAGGCAAGAAAGTTGACTCTACCTTTGCACAACATCTCAAAACAAAGCTATAATCTATTCTGTAAGAAATAATCCTGCTTTTAGAGAGTGAGAAGCTACATGTTCTAACAGGAATTTTCCATTTTCAGCTCCTTGATTCTTGGATAAATAATGTATTATCTGTCTTGGATAGATAGAGGGTAGTCAGGCAAAAAAAAAAAAAAAGCATAGAAAACAATGAATTTTCCTAAATGCTTTCTTTAAACTGTATTAAAATACAATAAATAAATATAATAAAATATCTTTTTGAGTGAAGCTTATATGACAAGTTTGCCTCAGGCTGTAAATGTGATAGTGGCTAAATTGCCTTCTTTCTCATTTAAGTGGTACAAAAGTAAGAACAGGAACGATTATTCGGTACAAAAGTAGAAGAAGAAGTGATTTTAATATGCTTCAGCACACTTTATGCCCAATTTCTATAGATGTGCAAGTGGTCTTGAACTGATGAGAAAGAACATGACTGCTACATTAATCATTTGGAGACATACACTAATTTATAAATGCTCCTCTTCCCTTCAGGTTTCTGACAAGTTTGAGTTTTTCAAATAGAATGGAAAGTGGAAATAAAGCTACAGGGAATGTTTTTATTAAATTAATTTTAAAAGAAATATTTCCACACCCACAGCTTTTCTTTTACATTCCCTCTGTCTATTTTTCATACATTTTTGAAAGTGCACTTTAAAAGGTATTTATCATCCTGGTAGTTAAGCTTTTTTCCTTTCAACGCCCTCTTGTCTGTCACTAAAATTTACAGTCTTGGTGATACTTTCTGCAGTTGAATTACAAAGATCATTCAGTTTCTTTCCCTGACATCAACTCAGAAATGAGGAAATAAGATTAAAGGTTGCCTTTTTTTTTTTTTTTCCTCACCATTCTATTATCTTTTTTGTCCAGGCAAATGTGAAATTAAAAAAGTGATCTGTTCCTTATATCAGTTCTACAGGTTGAGACAGTGAGGCGAATGCTTTTTTGTTCATCTATACACTGCTTTAACTGGTATAAATACAAGGGAAGTGTCGGAGAGTTTTAGATCAGAATCCATGTGATGAGCTCATACCCTAATTCCCAGAGGAAGAGACTTAAGATTTACCCATGAGAGTCTTACAGAATTGAGACAAACAAGTTCGTATTCCCAAACTCAATCCCAGGACCATACAGCAGGGGACAGCCACCTCCAGGCTGTGCTGTGCTGTGCTCCTCTGCATGTGCACTGGCTCTTCCCCTTAGCTGCTACAAGAGCAGCCAAAACACCCTGCTTCTTTCTTGTTACAGGGCTGGCAACAGCTCAGCAGTAGCAAACATCCGAAAGCTACTTCCTTCTGTGCAAAAAAACCCAACAAAGGAATGTGGAATAGTGAAAAGGCAAATGTGAAAGAAACCTGTGGAAGAAGGGGAGTCATACGTTACAAAAGACAGAAGCTTTGAGGGAGACAAAGACATGGAGAAGAGGACCTATAGAAAGATGGGGAAAAGAAATATTAAAGTTTCAGTTCTCTTATCCCAAAAACAAACTCTTCTGTCAAAATGTGTTACATCTTGCTAGGGAAATATGAAGCTTCACTGAAGATCTGAAAGAGTCACCCAAACACAGGCATGTTCAAGCTCTTGGCATTGTTATCAGTCAACAATCCTCAGTGACAGCTGGGGAACTGGAATGCTGAAAGTAAAGTGGAGTCAAAATACTCAAAGACTACAGCAGCTTTTAGGCTTATATGAAGCTCTCAGTCCAGAGCCTTGACCCTAAATAAATTTTATTGACCTCAGAAGAATAGGCTTTGGTTTATATTTCTGGCCTTCGTATCAATATCTGGAGTTAATCTGGAATAGATTTTTAGTCTTTCCCTCCTTTTTCTAATATTCTTTCAAGGCTGTGCTGTTTGAATAAAAATAGAAATGCTCTTTTGGGAACACAGCCAAACTCTTCTCTGGAGGGTATGTCAGAGACAAATATGCTTTCAGTGGTCTTCCAGTTTGTGAATGGTGCAGCTTAGATTTTTTTCTGCAGTATTTACCAGCACTCTCCCCATATGTATTCAGTTTTATCTTCTAACCCCCTGCCATGTAATTTTGTTCAGTTTTTTTGTTTTGCTAGGTTCTCCTTGTCTTTGGTTCAGCATTAACAGGTTTTTTTTTCCTTCTTAGCAGCTGATGCAGTGCTGTGTTTTAACTTTAGTCTGAGAACAGTGCTGATAATGTACCAGTGTGTTAGTTGTTCATAAGTAATGCTTACCCTGGTCAAGGAGTTTTAAGTCTCTCATGCTCTGCCAGTGAGAAGGTGCACAAGAAGAGCACAGGAAACAGAGACAGGACACCTGACCTGAACTAGCCAAAGGGGTATTCCATGCCAGAGCATGTCATGCCCAGTATGTAAACTGTGGGGAGTCACCCTTCCTGCTCAGGTTGGGCTGGGTATCAGTCAGTGGGTGGTGAAAAATTGTATTGTGCATCACTTGTATTTATTGTTTTCTTTTCCCTTTCCCCTTTTAGTTTTATATTCTCTCCCCTGGTTACTTCCTTATTATTATTGTAGTAGTAGGAGTTTTGTGTTATACCTTAGTTTTTGGACTATTCTTATCTCAACCCGTGGGATTTACATTCTTTCAATTCTCCCTGTCCAGAGTGTGTGGGAAGGGAAAGTGGGAAGAATGGAGAGAGCGATCAGGCAGCTGAGTGATTCTGAGTTACTGGCTGGGCTTAAACTATGACAGTCCTTTGTGAAAAAAAGAAAAAGGCAGGCCTGGTGGGCCCATCTAGCTCATTCAATAGAGCATGAGACTCTTAACCTCAGGGGGAAAAATATAAAACTGAAAGGCAAGGACAACTCCACCCAGCTTATATACCGGTCATGAGGTGCTGTGGTATGGAATACCCCTTTGGCCAGTTTGGGTCAGGTGTCCCGTCTCTGCTTCCTCCCGGCTTCTTGCTCCTCTCCTCACTGGCAGAGCATGAGAAACTGAGAAGTCCTTGACCACAGTAATTTCTACTTAGCAACAACTAAAACACTGGTGTGTTATCAGCACTGTTCTCAAGCTAAAGTTGAAAACACAGCACTGCACCAGCTGCTAAGAAGGAGAAAGATGACTGTTACAGCTTAACCCAGGACACTCCCCAATAATAAAAAAAAAATAAAATAAAATAAAATAAAATTTAATTTAATTTAATTGTTCGATCTCAACTGAAACCAAACATAAGAACAGTAACAGAATTTCTAGTTCATCCCCAGAAACAGCAAAAAACCCAAACAAAAAACAAAACAAAACAAAACAAGAAAACAACAAAAGAAAACAAACAAAAAGCCCCCAATAACCCACAACTAAGAAAATTAATTATTTTCCCAGCTCTACCTTTAAGCATTGCCTCAAAAATGCTATCATATTGTGGTGTTGCTCTGAACAAGACTATACTATGCTCTAATTCTGAACATTACCATATGGTCTCAGCAACTGCTTTGATTCCTGAGCACGGTGTACTGTGAATTCCCCACTGGACTGGTGGTATGATTTCCCACCTAGGAATGTCATTCAGTGATTTCAAAGCCTTGCTATGTACAATATCATTAACAGGATGAATGGCACGAATCAACACCATTACAATGAACTTTGTGAGCTGATCTCTAGGGGGGCTTGTTTCACAGAAGCTGAAGTTCCAGCAAACCACGCACTGCATCCCTAACACACATCAAGCAATGTAAAGAGAAAAATAATAAAGAAATGTTTGCATATTTCAAGTTTAGTAGAACCACATTAAAAGTACATTGAATAGAGTTATTAATTCTAAAAAAACAGTGATAAATGGCATCAGGATTTCTCATTTCCATTCATTTTTATGGAAAATGTTAGCAATTTTCCTGTTGCATGGTGTTTTCAATATTAAGTCAAAGAACACTGATTGGCTCATTATTTTAGGGAAAGCCGGCATTTATCTCTGTGATTGCAGTAACACTGAGAGATGTCAAAGGTGTATGAACATAATACTAACATTTACTGATGTCCAGCTCAAACATTCATTATATGACTGCAGTTTCTTTCATCTTGTAGTTCTTTAAATTACAAATGTGAAAACCTCAAGTCAGTCAAATAAGAAGGAACAATACCTGTGAAAATAAGTTTATTTAGCTGTCTTTTTGCTGCAGATACTGTAAATAGAAAAAGACATGGTCTAAGTGCTATATAAGTCTCAGCTACAGGAAGAAGAAAATTACCAAAGCACTTTTTTAGTAAGAGGAGGGTTTTCTTGGGTGATTTTTGTAGCGTGTAAGGACCTGGAAGAGAAGAGTTAGCAATCACTTTTGCCAATACTATCAGTGGTACTGTTTATGCACACCGACAGTGCTCAAGCATTTGTAATGTTTGGTACATTTAACTTTAAATATTTCACATTTCTTCAGTCATTTATGTGATGAGCACGTTATAATACAATTTCTTTGACTAATTTTTTCTTTTTTTTTTTTTTTCTAATTTAGTATTTGTGTAACATCTCAGATGCAGCAGTGATTTAATACGGAAATGCCTCCAAACAGAACCCTGACACAGCCAGACTAGTTTTCAGCTCGGGAGAGGTACAGAGGGTATCACCTTAAAGGACAGGTTGATTTTATTTTTGCTCCCCCCACCCCTCCCTTTAAATCCATAATCACCTGCATACTGAAATGATTGGGTGAGGATTCCCATGACAACTACAGCTTCACAGGTGATCACGGCAACGTATTTCTGACTGCAGTCCCAGGACTAGTTCCATGTATATTTGAAATCATGCACTACAATAAGTCATTGTTGGTCTTCCCTCTTACCAAGAAAAGCTGACACATTTCTATAATTTGTAATTTATTTTCAAAATACTCTACCTTCCTTCAGTGCTTGAATTTGCTTAGCAGACAGGCTAATACTTATGTGGCTTGTTTGTTTATTTGTTTTTCACTCACACTCATTTTAAAATGGCCTCTGCTACTTTCACATTTTTTGTGAAGTTATGATTCCTTTTTAACTCACTTTATAGTGCTATCATTTTGCAGAAATAATTTCTCTGATTCATGTAGTTGCTATTCCCTTTGTTTCCTCATACTTAATATTCTGTGTGCAGATATTATCAGTGGTACAATCTGTGCCAGTCAAGCACGACAGTGAGGACATACATAGATGTCAGTCATTTAAACTGAATATCTATCAATATAAAATGACAACTGATGAAGAACACAAATGAAGCAGATGATACCCAAAAAAGTGAAGACAAACTTAAGTCAAGACTAGCTGTGTTCTGAAATTATTTTAAGGGTGAAACATAAGCTGTGAAATAAGGAAAAAGAATGTGCATGCGCATGTATGTAAATTTATGCTCATTTTATACATACATACATATGTGTGTATATATTTACATATGAGATATTTAAAAGAGAGAGGGCAATGTTCCTGGATTACAAAGAAATGTTTATAGTTTACATGGACTAAATGTAATAAAAGTACCTCATAACTCTGGATGGTTTAGACTTTGCTGCTGAAATGCTGTTAGGCTTAAAACCAGCAGTTTTAACACAGGAAATGGATTTCATGCTGTGTTCTGGTACATCAGGGAGCACTACCTATAGCTACTACTGGTTGAAAAGAAGATAAAGATTCCTATTTTCTAAACAGGAATCCCTGCCCCTGGTGAAGTAGGAGTCCCAGCTTCACTTGAAAAGAAAGTGCCAAATTTTGGCAGATCTGGGGAGAGATTATTTCAATGGAAACTGCCAAATTTTGGGGAGGGAGGAAGGACTGGAATTTGACCCCATCTTATTTGAAAGGTTTGATTTTAAAGTGGCTGATGAAGACAATTCCTTTATCCACACCTCATAGCCTGTTTTTAAGCCTATGCTTTCTCATTTAGCAGTCTTATGCTGAGTCTGTGATTTGCTTTGCATTACCTATCTGTCTTTAAGATTTGGTTTGCTTCTTAATCCAGTACAATCTGACTTTTTCAAATGCCAAAGGTTCAAAACTTCCAAATGTTGATAATATTTTTTTTAATTCCTTTCTAAGTATCAAATAAAGCTCCTTGGAGTCAGCTGTGTCAAATATTATTCCTTCCTTTTATAGAAGAATCCCTTGGAAGGAGGAAAGTTCTTGACAGGAGTCTTGTGGAGGAAGGAAAATTTTACCAGAAAATAAAAACAAAGCTGACTACAAAAGGGGAGATGATTTAATGCCATATGCAGTTGCATGATAAGAAAGTAAAGTCCATACCGTGGCAGGCAGCACTAGAAAAAATTTGGGATGTCTTCCACAATATTAAATACTTGGATTATATTTAATAGAAAGGCAGAACACCTTCAAAGAGGTGTAAAAATGTTTTTCAGGTGGTAAAGCCCATAGCATTAAAATCTAGAAAGGAAAACACTATGCTATTTACTTCGTAGCATGTCTTCTCTAGTCAACTCCCAGCCCTTGTAGAAAACTAGGAGCTTTGATTTTTCAGAGCAACAGATTTCCTTAAATCTGTGCTGATTTGAAAGGATCCAGAAAATAAGTTATTTCACTAGCAACATGGATAGCTACGTGTCTCTTTTTTTTTTTTTTTTTTTTTGGCTTCTTCCCAGGCTCTCTCCTTTCTGGTGAAATCACTATAAGCAGAATTTGAAGGGATCCAGATATTGGCCAGTTCTCAGCTCATATGCAAGAGCCCTGGAATAAGAGAAAAGCAAAGAGCCACAGGCAGATCTGTGGGCAGACCAATCAGGAAAAAGCTTAGGTAAATCACTTCCAGGAAATCAATCTTTTGGGGCCTATCACCATTTCATGTTATTTAAAGTAGAGCTGGCTTATTCAAAAGTCTAAATTGTAATGGCAAATGAAAATAGCAGTAGATGAATCAATTCAAACCCTACTCTGTATTCCATATAGAAGTATCTTTTATTAGTTTGGGGAGTATGGAAGGAAGCAGTCTTTACCCTGTAAGTAATTATTGTCACAGTTCTTGTTTACTATTTTCATTTCTCAACTTTTTATTCAAACCCATTTTATAGCCCTATAAAATTTGATAAAACTGTATTTGGTGCTTTATCTAAATATTGATCAGCATGTTTATGCAGAAATTACTATGCCTTCAGCTTGAACCACAAGAAGTAATAAATTAAACATTAAAAAAAAACCTTCACTTACTGAAAATCTTTTTATTTTGTAATCTATAATCCATAACTTTTCTACAATTAATTTACCTAAATGTGCCCAATATTTTTATCTAGAGTGTTACTAGAGCTCGATTCAAGTTATACATTTTTTAGTGAATGAGCGAAATAGCAGTAGCTATTACTATACATTACTCTGATTGGAAAAAGGTGAGGAGAGCTATGCCTATTTACATGAAATTCAAGCCTGATATAACTCAGAGAAAATGGACTTGACATTTTTAGTCTAGTAAATAATGTCAGGACCCACTTCATTTTGTCAAAGCCTTATTTCTTTTAGTCTTAATCCCACGGCTTTGTTCTTAAATTCTTCTTCATGTCTGTGGTTCATTGAGAAAGCATCACTCATAATCAAAAAGGAATTTGAGTACTGTTGACCTGTGCCTGTTTTCTTTCTGCCTTCACAGTGAAGGATGGGTGAGAAATGGTATTCAGAATCACAGAAACACAGTATTATATCAGTATTTTTCACTGAGCTCATGTGGCTTAAAAATACACTGTTTTATTTTGCTACAATTTGCCTGTATCTGAACAAGCTTGTGTTAGGAATGTAAGGGATGTGTTTGACTCTTCAATAAAACCAAATAAATTTCACAAATATTTTCTTCAGTTAGGCACTGTTTTTCAACCTTGGCTTTATTAGAAGCTTCAAAGAAGAAATGTGGGAATTACCGATCTGCAATATCCCTGCTGCATTTTCAGTCCCCAGAGAATTCAGTGCGTAAGATGGAGTAACCATTTTCTCATTACCTTTGTAGATCCTTTAATTCTGAACTTTTAGTGTAAATGTACACCACTGGTAAGGTCACTGCTTTATTAAACAGTTCAGTGATGTGATTTAAGCTTTCACACAATCCAGGGTTAATTGCGTGAAGAACATGGCATGTCCTCTGCACATAACTTGGGATGCTTAAATATCTGTGCTATTGACTGCTTAAAGCAATAAACTGGTACTATCTATAATCAACATGAGCAGTGGACAAAAAGAAGCCTTCTGAAAGATTTTTACTCCAAGTTTGTTTAAGCATAAAGATAAAAATCTGCTTAGGGAAGCTGATGCAAACTGTTTTACTAACCTGACTATAAACTGTTTAAATTTAGAATTTGACTACTTTTCTAGGTATTTTCTTTCACATATAAAAATAATATCAATTGGCTATTTGCACTTTACAAAGCTTCATCTGTTCTACTAATAGATGTTATAAAGAATTTAGGGCAAAACTGAGTATATAGACTTGTGTGTTTTCCCATTGGGAAAGAATAAACTGTTTTTCTTACCTCCTTATTTCCTCGCTGCAGATATTGTTATATTATGCAGCAAATATTTCACCCAAGATCAGAAAGAAAGCAAACCCAGCAGTTTTAAATAGCAGATAGACATATGATTTGTGTTTCCATTCATGGATTGGACAAGCAATTTAGGTTATCTAGCATCTTTGAAGTCCTCACAGCATTGTTAACCCACTTTTGCAGACTCATATAGCTAAAAGGGACCACAGAAGATCATCTGGACTGACCTTCTCCATATCAGCAGCTGCTGTATTTCGGTAGAGTCCAGTGATGCATGACCTGTGCTGAGTAACACAGACAATTCTGATCAGCATTCATTTTCTGATACCAAGAGACAGAAGTTCATTTCTTCACCAGTTGGTCCCCCTGGTTAACCACCCTGACTGTTAAAAATTAATATCTTATTCTTAATATTATTTTTTTAAATGCTTGGCATAATTTCTTGTTTCTGTTTTTCTTTACTAAAGAACCTTTTGTATATTCTTCCCTTGAAGGGACCATATTTACACTAGTCATGTTGTCTC
>JBCJKH010059398.1:0-34495 GCA_039877255.1 Loriculus beryllinus | reverse complement strand
CAGAAAGTAGGTGTTGCTCATGCCCTGCTATTGGTTATCTTTTTGTCATGCAGATGTCTTTATGAGGAAAAGCAGTTTGGGGCACAGCTGATACAAAAGGCCTTACCTATGTAGGTAAGTTTAGGGAATGGGCAGAGCATTTGCTCCATCTTCCTCGTAATCCATGGAGGAGCATTACATGCGAAAGAGTCATCTGTTTTACATGTGCCCTCTATGCCAAAATACTTCTTAATCCCAGAGATAAGGGGAAATCTCAGAACTATTGTAGTCTTCTCAAAAGCAGGTGTTGCTTCTGGCTCTCAGATTTTGAAACCCAGGGTTTAGCTCCACTTGCCAGCCATTTTTGTACTTTTCTGACATTTCTGCCCTATTTTATATTTGAGTACTCAAAACTCCAATTCCCAAGCTCAAATATAGCTGCAGTACCGTATGTTAAGAAAGGAGAAGGAAAACAAGACTGTAAAACGGGTTTTTCAACTAATTCCTCCAACACGTAAATGGTTCCACTGAGTCTTGTTCCATTGTTTTCCTGTTTCCAACCAAAGTGTTCTCAATGCCTTACATGGAGTTCTCCTTGGTTTGCAATACCACAAAGACAAAACTAAGCCAGATGAGCTCCAACAGTAAACTAGAAAGAGAACTACTTTCTGTTATTTACCATGCTTACCAACTCTATTATCTACCATGGTTATTTTCGCTCTCTCTCTATAAAGCTGTACAGCAGAGCCAAGCTCTGTCCATTCCAATGGTGCACATCTACCCATAATATTAGGCAGATGACTGAAAACACCTGCAACTGGGAAAGCTTCAGTCTGGGAACAAAATACACATTTGATAGCAAAATACCTCTCTTATTTTTCAAGTTTAACTTACAGCCACAGTGACTTTGAGAACCTGATGTAAGGACTATTCAGCTCAACTTCAAAGTCCTTTTCAAATACATTATCTGTCAGCCCGCAGCATTCCACATGCCCACACCTCCTCATGAGCAAACTCTCTGGAAGGTTCTAACTTGCACGAATAGATCTCATTTTTCTTTGCTGCTGGGAGGTTAATCCGATGGCAACAAAATGCCAAGACTTCAAAGATCCTGCGAGGCATTTCTTCTTCTTTTAGACCCATGTTTGCACACAGCTCTATTTATTTTACAGAAATACCTTCCAAAAAGCAACCTGCTTGCATTTTGTATTGAGACAACACGGTGACTGATCTGACTACAAAGGCTACAGGCTGTCTCCATCCTGCTACGCAGGATCATGCTTCCTGGGAGCGCCACAGTCAGCTGCAACTTGAGTTTGACATAAGAGGCCCTTGTTCCCCTTGTTCTGAAAAAGTAGACTTTCTCCTGATAAGATATAATCCTTACTAGGGGGAATAACTGAATCATGGAGTTTGCTAGTGTAGCTGACAGCTTAAAGCAATAGCAACATTTTGTACATAAGAAAAATGAGGAGTAATTTGTCTTCGGTAACAATCAGCCTGTATAAGATCACAGCAGATGATGTATAAAAGAGGGTTTGTATAGTTTCATAGCCTGTGCTGTTACACAGAAAGCACAATACTGTTTCAGTGACTAGTTTGAGCTGCTCTACCTTGAACCACTCCTGAAAGAGCATGCTGAGTATCTGGCTATATTTAATACCTGGCACATTCACTGTGCACACTTCCATCCACTTTGCCCTGGCAGCCCTGTTGGGTGCAGCCTTGCCATGAGAGACACATTGGCTTGCTGTGTCTCAAATACAACAATTGACTTTGGTTGGGGTTGGTAATGATGCATGAAATTGCTTGAATTCTAGAGGTTAGTGGGAGTATAGCAGATCTATTTATCTTTCAGGTTATTTGTAGATGATTTTTAAAGGCCTTCATATGTAAGTTACTATAAGTTACTGAAGAAACGTCCTACTACTGAGGTGAGCGCAGCGCTGCTGTTGAGCTTCCATGCAGAACAAGGCAAATCTGTATGCCCAGCCTAAGTGGATCAGGGCTGGAAAACTTCATTTTCTTATTGTTTATTCCCCACGTTTCTCTTTTTACAGGTTCAGGGTTGCTGAGCTGAAATTAAGCACCTGACCCAGCATGTGGAAAGGGAGAGTGGGCAGAGGAGCAGGACTGCCTTCACCAGCAGCAATTAATGATGAGGCTGGCTCAGCTGGTGCACATGGTACAACATTCCCCTTACTCTAGCAGGATACAGCTACATCTTCTGTCTGTCTAAACATCCTCTGGCTATTTCTTCCTTATATCCAATCTAAACCTCCCCTGTTTAGGTTTTAACCCATTACCCCTTGTCCTGTCATTGGAGTCCCTAATGAAGAGTCACCGCCCCAGCATCCCTATAGGCCCCCTTCAGATACTTGGAAGGCTGCTATGAGGTCTCCACGCAGCCTTCTCTTCTCCAGGCTGAACAGACCCAACTTTCTCAGCCTGCCTTCGTATGGGAGATGCTCCAGTCCCCTGATCATCCTCAAGGCCTCCTCTGGACTTGTTCCAACAGTTCCATGTCCTTTTTATGTTGAGGACACCAGAACTGCACACAAAAGGATCATGCTTGGTTTATTTGATCTGTACTTTTCAGTTCTCAGTTCAGACATCCATTATTTTCCTCTGTTGAAACTTGATTTGCATTTAGTTCTGGATTCTCTGCATCTTGATTAACCAGTGAAGCTGTAACTCTGGCTTGGCAAGGTGATCTTGGCTGAAGCAATAAAAACTGCCTACCTTTTTCTTTCCCCATTGCATACAAGTGGTGTTAAAGTCAGGAGCTTCCAACCAAACTCATTGTTCTTTCAACTGGTCTTGAAGGCAAATCATACATTTGCTAATGCAAATCAGGTAATACTGAATTTCCACTTTCATTCAGTCTTTCCTTTCTGAAGCTGTATACAGTGGTATGAATCTGATGTAACTTGCCTTGGAATTTATAAAGCTTCTCATGCAGCAGGAAAAATACCTAAATTTAAGTCAGCTTTTCCTTCTTTGTCTCAGTATAGACTGATTGTTTTGAGGCCACAGACATCATTAGGCATGGATAGCCATTGCATCAGCTCTACTCATAGTCTGCCTTGGCATGGCACAGACGTGTCCCCCCAGATCACCAGGAAGGGGTGACTAGATGGAAGATTAGCAATGGCAGAACCTCCCACCCCCAGCATGTGTCAGTGGATCACAGCTGGTTCATTATGCAGGCAGAGAACAAAGGAGACACAGCACACGATTGTCTGCAGTTCACCATTAAGGCATGTCCCATATTTTTCCCTCTTCGTGTATAGAATCAGTTAATGGTCCCAGTCAGTGTATGGGATTGAACTGTAATGGAATTGAGGAGGTCACCAGTGGACTCTGTTCCCGTCAGCCTGGAGAAGAGAGGTGGGACCCTTTCTCCAACAAAGCCTCTTTCATAATGGTTTTATTTAGTTTCTGCCACAAACTCAGTCACATCTCTTTACGCACAGAATTTGTTAGTGTGAGGTAAGTTTCATTACCTTGCATCAGGCTGCTTGAAAAATGCAAACTCAGAAATGCTTTAGTGGTATTTTCACGTATTCTTCTGCATTCCTCCTCCCCTAAAGCCTTTGTTCCAAATAAAGGAGATTGAAATGATTAAAAAAAGCCAAATAGGAAAATCTATTTGAAGTCCCTCTGAGATTTACCCTGTTTGTGCATTCTGTCATTGGTGTATTTCTTCATATTGGAGTCAGAGGCTCACAATAGAGCAGCTAAATATCAGCGTAACACAGCTGCAGACTCCAGCAGTACACATGATCATTTATAAATTGCTGATCAGATTCTACCCAGTTACATTTATGTAACACTGTTGACTTAAATGGGATTGTCTGAAAGTACTAAGGACAGAACGTGCCCCCTCAAGTCTTACAGAGTGTTGAGACAGTTATCCTTTGACATCAGTTTCTCCATATTGCACCATAGAAAAACTTGTCATTATTAAAATAGGAACATAAAACACTATGTTCTTCTTCAGCACACAAATAAGAATGCTATGCTCGTATTTGTTTTGTGGTGTACTTTATTTTAGGGGAATCACTTCTTAAGTATCAAGAGAACTGGTTGTCCTTTCCCTTATTTTTCCTAACTAGAGTAAACTCTTGGGATGGAACAGGCTTTTACTTCTGAAAGAGGAGCTTCCTAATTGCCTCACTGAATATCACCTCTGAGAACTGCTCTTTCCTTTCATGATCATCCATTAACAGCTTAAAGTGCACAGCTGCTGCTCAGGATTCAGACCTGGGCTCTCCTGAAAGTACCACTGACAATTGTTGCCAGGTTTCTACTGCAGTAAGTTACCCAGAGAAGCTGTGTTCAAGGCCAGGTTGGATGGGGCTTGGAATAACCTGGGCTAGTGGAAGGTGTCCTTGCATGTGGCAGGGGGTTGGAACTGGAGGAGCTTTAAAGTCCCTTCCAACCTGTGCTATGATTCGTTACTAGACAAATGGAGAAGTTGGCCTCATGGAGCAGCTAGATTGGAGTTGGCCAAGCTGCCTGCAACATCATGGCAGCTCCTGAGTTTTGGAAGCATTCTGGATCCCAGGCTATTCCTAGGACATGCTGCCAAGTATTTCTCCTGATCTACAGGCACCATTTGCTGTTGATGGGAAAGACACAGCCCTTTCTGAGCCGATGCTAGCATGCTGCAACCAAGAACCCTGATTTATTTTCTCTGTTCCACTAAGGTGCTATAGGGATAAGTGAACTAATTGTAGGACTAGGACCTTTTAATGCTGCAAATTGCTGCTTTCTTGGGAGCCTTTCAAACCTGAGCACACATTTGATTTTATTCAGGAATCTCAGCAGGCTTTTCTCTGAGTTGTCAAGAGAATGTTCTTACATGTCAGTGATAATAGAGCTTTTGTTGTTATTCTTAACCCACTCTTTACTAACTGGCTACTGACACAGCAATGTAGGTGCAGCCATGGTACGTGCATCCAGGCAGCTTTGCGCCTGCAGTCTCATCATGAGAATGAGAAATGTTTTCCAAGCTTCCTTCTTTCTTTTAGGAAGAAACTATCCCACTATCAAACTGAGATGCTCAAGGTTTTCCCCACCAGGAACAATAGTCTTGAAAGGCTCAGCAGGCCCAACAAGCACGAGTCAAAGTGCAATTCACTGTAAAGTGCTGAGATCCTTCTTCTGGAAATGCTTTTTGAGCTTACGGGCCATGTTGGGGGTGAGTAATATCGACATGAGTAATGTCAAAATTTATGGCAATAGTTTGGAATTGCAAATTCTGTGCCACTGAGCTACAACTGGGTTATTCAGATAACAAGATTCTTTGCCTCCAAGATCTTTGGAGCATGATAGGGGTGGAGGAAAATCTACTAGTTACTTGCTGTTGACAGGAAGACACCCAACCCATTCCCCTGCCTTGGCAGATATGTCAAATTTGAGTCATTAACCTGATTTAGTGACTATTTTTGCCATGAAGTCAGAGCCATCACTGTGCAGTTACCATTTCTTCTCTGCATGCTTAAAATATACAAGCTCAGTGTTTGCACTCTGCCTTTGAGTCTGAATAAGTAAAATCAAATTCCAGCCTCTCAAGCAGGTTTATCTATTTGTAAGTTCTGCAATCCCCTCCTCTCATCCCAGTGTGGCTGCCTTGCTAACAGGTGACTACCCAGTTGAACAGAACAGTGGAAGTACAACTTTGGCAGAGCCCATACGTATCTGTTGTTTCTTTAACTTTTTCCATTCCTTGTTCAGAATGAGGATTTTGCTAGTGAATTATTTATATGACAACAGGAAATGAGAGGGGGAGTGGTGTGAAACATTTCCATAAAAACCTCATGCAGTTTTCAGTAGCATGCAGTAAAAGCATTTGGGTTTTTTCTTTTCTTTGCAAGTTTTCATATAGAGAAAGCTGCCACTGATGTAATTTAAATATTTATACACAATTGCAGTCTTAAGATATATGCATGCATTATGAGAGCCCTACATTAAGGTAGTTTATCTCCAAAGAAGAGTGGGAAAGTTTGTGTCTGCAAACTTCAACTGGTTCCTTCTTGGCTAATTATGGGTATCTGCAGTGGAAATAACTTTCCGCTTAAAACTAAGTCGTTTGGTCAATGTTGGTTGTAATGAGATGGAGTAAACCTCTCTTCCATTTGTTAGCAAAATATACATATTTCACGATACAGCAAATGAAGAATGAGATGGGAAGAAGGGGTGTCTTGTTCTCCTTTTTGTGATAAAGTAGGTATTATTATATCTCCATAAACTGCAATCATTCCAGTTTTAATGTAGGCAGCCGTAGAACAGCCTTGGTTGTGACAAGAGCTATACATTGAACCACATCATTTTTAAACTTCAGTTCTCCAGAAATGCCTTGGCCCTGACTTCCTTAATTCTTCCTGGATTTTTCCTTTTTTTTCCTTTTATTTTCCTACTGGTGGTGCTGAGATGACAAATTGTGAGATAACATCCTCTCTCTACGTCAGCTTGTCAGAGAAATGAAATCTGGGATGGAAGGAAACTTGCAGCTCAGGGTTAGATGGCTTTATATAGAATTGTCCAAGCATGAATATGGAGAATTGAGGAACAGAGAGGTAAACAACCAAGGTGTGACTACTTAGTTCTGTTGTCTGCACTGACTCTGCTCGTCCTTGCCTCATTCTTCTCCTCCTGTTGGCTTAGGCAATATGGAGAGGTTTATACCTGCTTGATTGTTACAGTAAAAGAAATTAAGTGTTTATGGGAAAAGAGAGAGAAATCTTTTCTATTGCACATTTTTCTATTTCCTACTGTGACAGCAAATTGAGAATTCTGTGATTGAACTGAAAAAGTATACCTTGATGGAGAAATGTCTTCAACCCTTTTCTTAGAAGGAAAAAAAGTATGTGTGACCATCTCTCCTTTTCACAATAGCTGCTTTTGCTTCAATGAGCATATTCAGTTCTGTACAGCATAGGCAACTCCCAGAAGGTTTCTGGACTGGAAGTCATCCCACAGTATAGAGCAGCTTCCTTCACAGGGGGAGGGTTAGACTTCCATGTTTGCTTGAATATTTGGTAAGAGGTTACTTCAGAAATAGCATACTATTATAAATGCATCCTAAAATCATTGTTTTGATCTTTTCCCGTATGCATTCCTATAATAGCCCTTTCCACTGGAATCTGGAATCTCTGTATGGCTGGCATAGCTTACCAGCTGCTAAGGGAAGAGGCAGCTTTAATCAAGGGTCTGATTAGGTGACCACTGTATAAATTTAACTGTGGGTTGTGCAGTTTCTAAATCCCCAGTAAATAGATACCGTTTTCTTTGTTCATTTCAAGGCTCAAGCTTTCTGAAATCTCTTATCAAATTTTAACACTATAATCTCCTTCTAGAACTTCACAATAAACAGAGCAAGGTCATTGTATCTGAAATCCAACCATCTTTTTCACCCTTCCAAATAGGTGGGTGTTGTTATACCTAGAGTGGTTCCAGCCCATCCCCAAGTTTCAAGGTATGCACTAGACTTTACATTAACGTGTATGCACTGACATATATAAAATGTACAATGCATACACTGGAGTGCATAGAGTTTGAAGATTTCTTCTTAGAATTGCACTTACCAATGTATGAAGTTCCATGGCATCTCAGCTCATGGTAGTCTGCTGAGAGCACACTGTGTGCATAAGCATTTTCTTACTGCTCTGCTTGTGCCACTGATATAGTCATGACACTTGTCTGGTAATTGTTCCTCCTAAAGCACCACAGTTATGTGTCATGGGGATATTCTGTGATGTTACAGCTCCATAAAACAGAGATAATTGTTCTGTTACTACTATTAGCATTAGATAAAGAGAAAGCAATCTTGTGGTATGGATGAATTTAGCAGAATCAAATGGTTCATCCTGCCTGAAGTAAGCAGAATGAAGTAGATCTTGGAAAGAAAGGCACAGAATTCAGGTGTGTTTGGAAAGAAAAGGGGAACTATTGTAACTTATTTCAACATAAATAATATAAATGCTATCTTGCCATACAGTTTTGTATCTGGCAATATTTAGATTTAATTTTACGTTGTTAAGAGGTAATGAAAAGGAAGCATTGAGTACCTGTGAAAAAAACCTGAATGTCAAGGAGCATTGTCTGTTCCTTGTTCATCTGCTGGCACACCATGTTTATAATAAATCATAAATCCCATTCAAATATGAGTGTTTTCTGAATCTTCTTTCCAAGTGGTAGAAAACAGGGATTGTCAGTAAGCTATTCTAAATTGCAATGTAAATGTAAATCCCAAACCTCCTTCCTAGCATTCAGTTTCCGAGTATGTAACCAAATAAGTAACTCATTTCCTTAACCTATAACCCTAGCACGTATTTGTAATGCTTATTTTTGTAAATTATTATAAAGTAGCTATGCTTCCCAATACGAAATGTTATCTAAAATAAATTGTATCTGTATTTATCCTTTTTATTAGTTGACACTATTTTTAGGTGGCTAGTATATCTAAAAGCTCTGCTTGAGAACTGAATTCACTAATGTATGCTACTGTGATATATCTTTTATAATGTATTTAGATTTTCTTTGTGTTCCTATGTAACAAGAAGGCAAATGTTATTCCACAACTCCTTTATGTATGGCTTTTTTTCCCTGCTGCTCTTAAGGCACACACCGATCCTGACTATAAGACTGCATTGTTAAGCAGATGATATCAGCTAAATTGAGGTTGCCCTGTGTAAGTACTTGAACAGATAAAAAAAGTAAGACATTCATTTAGCAGGATGGATCTATTGCTGCCACTAACCACAACTTCATTTGAGTTTGCATTCATTTAGCAGTGAGGCTTGCAGGCAACCAGGATATTAAAGTTTTTGGGGCAGCTTGTAACCTATAAGGCTTTGCCTGTGAGTTTAAAACTACACAGAATTCTTTAACCTCATAGTCACATTCAAGTGTTCGCTTATCTAAAAACTCTAAAGTGCATTAAAGGAATTATTTCATCAGACTTTCAGAGTTATTAGTGAAATATATTGGCTAGGTCCTTCAGAAAAATAATGCTAAAACTCCACCTCAGCAAATGAAGCTGTACTTTACATTGTATTTGCTAAATAGTAGTATAAATGCATTCTTGACTACAGAGCCATTAGGTGGCACACTTGGGCTATGGGTTTGGCAGGGCATGCCATGAAATGGTGTGTGGAAGCCAATGTGCAACTGCTTAATGACACGTCTTTTAATTTATAGGGAATGAAGCAGGAATAATGCAATAAGATGACATTTAGGCATGAGGCTCTGTAAATATTCTGTCAACTGGAAACCGGTGAGCTTTCTATGTCTGTCCTTTTAGGGCATTAGCAAAGTGATGTCTCCAGCAACCTTACGCTACTTGTATGGATTTCATTACTGCATTAGTTGAATTCTCAGGTTGTTGTGGTTTAACCCCAGTCAGCGACTCAGCCCCATGCAGCCTCCCACTCATTCCCCCAGTGGGATGGGGAGAAAATTGGAAGAGTAAAAGTGAGAAAACATGGGTTGAGATAAAGACAGTTTAATGGGTAAAGCAAAAGCTGCATGCACAAGGAATCCACTCACCACTTCCTATGGTCAGGTAAGTGTTCAGCTATAACCAGGACAGCAAGGCTTCATCATGGGTAATGGTGACTTGGGAAGACAAATACCATCACACTGACTGTCCCCCATTTCTCCTTCTTCCCCCAGCATTATATGCTGAGCATGACATTGTATGGTATGGAACATCCCTTGGGCCAGTTGGGGTCAGCTCTCCTGGCTGTGTCCCTCCCAGCTCCTTGTGCACCCTCGGCCCACTCAAGTACTTGGGATTAGGTAGGGTTGTTATACAGGGTTTAGTATTTCTAAAGTTTGTGGAATTTGAGTAGGACAATTTCTGAGGTGAAGAAACAGAGAAATTAATCCAGAACAGCGTTTTACTTACATCTGTGAAACCTCTTGGCCAATCCCATCCTGGTTGCTAATGGTTTCCAGAGATCAAGCTCCTGTTAAATGTTTCCTGTTTTCACAAGCTTCCTTCAGTTGACTTGACAGTTTCTGTATTCCAATGGGATATAGTTGTCATATGAAGTCCTAATTATGGGTAAAATAAGTGTCATTATTACTTACTCAATTTAGACAAAGAATGTGCAAATGGACAGTTTGTGTAACCTGACTTTACGGTAGTCAAAGTAGAACTACTGGAGAACTGCTCTGAACCCTTGGACTCATGCCTGGGGTTTCACAGACACATGGATATTTATTCTCTAAGCAGTGCAGCACTAGTAGGAGAGTAGAGTTCTGGGATGACATTTTCACGGTATCTTGCATCTTTTGGATTATGATACTTTGCTCCAGTCGGAATTTGCTTCCAGTTTTCATTAACAATAGAATGTGCTACTGTATTTAAAAGATAGCAATAAACCAAATATATACATATATAATATACATTAGCATACATGCATGGCTATGATTTTGAGTTTCCATTTTGGCTGGAAGGAGAGGCTTGAGTTACTGGAATTCCTCCATTTGGCCACAGCTCTTCATTTACAGTTTTACAGCATCTAAGATTCCTGTTGGATATGATTGCGCACACATTCTCCTGTATCTGCATTCTCATCTGAGAATTAGGTGCTCTGCATGTATGGACTTTGGAATATTTATTTGCTTTTTAAAATTTCATGGGTTTGGGTGGATGTTTGTGCATGACAAGCAATGAGTGCTGCTGCAGTTGTTTGATGAAGGTGTAATACAAGATTAGTTAGCATGGAAGTTGTATTATGTTTTCAAATTCTTTTGGCAATAAGAATCAGTTTCCAGGGAATATCTTGATGCTGAGTGTAAACAGACAGTAAGTATACAAATAACTTGGCATTGCTTTTCATTGGTGAGGGAAGCCTTTTAATTTGTGATCAGGTTACAGCTACTAATTTAAAGCTCTTAAAACATTTATTAGGAATTCTTTGAAATATTAAAATACTGGAAGAAATAAGCCTAGGAAGTGATGGTTTTACTAATGCACCATTCGTAATCTCTCTGATTCTGCCTTCATTAGGCACAAGTAATGTTATTCTAGCCAAGGAGTACTGGCTGAACGAAGGTAAGGATCAACAAGGACAAGAACAGTGTCCAAATGATAACAGTTTCCAGGTAGCTGCTCCCCTCTTCAATTTCCTTACTGCAAGTAGCCTCTCTAAGAGAGGTAACGGTCCAGCAGTGAAGTGTATTACAAACTTGAGAAAGATGGATGATTCCTGTAATTTCTATCATAAATCTGCCATGCACAGGAACAGGGTAAAATTCAAACCCTGGTTTAATGATGACCAAAGAGGGAATCTGCAGGGGTGCCACATGTTTGGATTTTGGTGTGTTGACAGAGGGCTCATGGCTGGGATAAGAGGAAACCTATAACTATCAGTCCCAAAACATACTGGAAAATATGAGTTAAGAAGAAGCACTTCAGGACTAAATAGGAGCAAGTGCTCCAGAGCTAGAAAAACCTATTGCTGAGCATGCTGGTTTACTGGAAAGGTGAGTGGGTACTGCTTAAGGTATGTTAGCAGCGTTGATGAAGCTGGGAATTAGATGAGGTTCAAATAATGATTAGGAAGTTTTAGCAGTGCTTCTGAAGACTAAAGACGTTTTCTAAAAATACACCATAAGCCATTGTGTGAAAGACATTGGGAGCTTTTTATTCTAAAAGTGAGAAATGTCACCTTTTCCTCTGTTTGTATGAGAAAAGAAAAGAACATTAACTAATTGGTATGCAAATAGTGATTGATCCTGACCCAGTTCTTAGCTGTCACTTGTCATCCTCGCAGACAATCGTGCCATTATTCCAGATCACATAGCTAATATTTACACAACCTGGGATGACAGCAGGAGAGAAGTTCACGTAATGAGCTCTTGCCCTTCCCCACCCCTTGCATTTTAATTAAATGCCTCTTTACAGTTCTGCACCTTTGCTTCCCAAACTTTTCCTGTGGGCCTTTCTCCCTGCATGTGGCCAGCAGGACACCTAATTTGATATGGACTCAACAGCCCATGTGCTAAAAACACACTGAATGGTCTAGCCACAGAAAAGCAGCTTTCCAGTGAGCAGTCATTGTCACAAAGTGCTCGCTTCAGGTTTGTTACAGGACAGCACAGCTCAGAATGTGAGCTTCGGTTTCTTCCTGTGAGAATATAGGAGACTCGGATATTAAGGCGAAGATGATTTATGGCAGATGAGCTTCATTACTTAATAACGTGCTAATTATTTTGATCACCCTCCTGAGAAATTCTCTAGCAGCTTGAAGGTACCTCAGTGCCAAAAGCAATGCGACAGCCTTTTCTTGTTCGACATCTGCCAAAGGATGTTTTAGTGGGTATTGTGATGAAGGTTGTTACACGGACAGAACCAACTCCGTTTCTGATGCAAGTGTTCTGCAATCAGTGGACTGAGAGGAAGGATTAATTTTGCCTGCCCTTCCTAAGAGGTGAAATCCTCTCAGCACTCAGTCTGTGTTTGGAAGGTCTGGGCACAGATGAATTGTAGCGCGAACACTGCAGCAGCTCTGCAACAGTGCAGGCAGAGCAGGAGCTGCCTGCACGGGATTCAGGGTTAAGAACTGCCTGGTTTCAACACAGGCATCTAAACGTGAAATATGGGTGTCTCACTTAGGGGCTTTTTCAGCATGGAAAGAAGGAGGCTTTATTTCAGTGATACATTTCTGTGGCATATGCCATGGCATTGTTCCGCAGATGCTATCACCACCAACATGTTACAAAAATACTCATTTTCAAAGCTCTGTGACTGCTCACAAGAAGCCTGAACCTCTCATAACTCTTTGAAGAGATTTGTAGAGAGAAACCATACACTTCTGCTATATTTGGAAGAAATCAGCATTGTGCCACTCCTACTCTGCATGTTCATTTCAACTTGCAGTACTTTGTTGCAACAATTCCTCCTGGTGGTATTGCTTCTGGTCATAGTGTTGCTCATAGAATCATAGAATAGTTTGGGTTGGAAGGGACCTTCAAATATCATCCAGTCCAAACATCCTGCATTCAGCAGGGACATCTTCAACTCAGGTTGCTCAGAACCACATCCAGCCTGGTCTTGAATGTCTTGTATGTAGCTGTTACTGAACCATTGTGCAGGTCTTTGTGGTACCGATACAGCATCATCTTGTGCTGCGTTCCAACACAGTCTTTGAACAGGGCAAGTTATAAAAGTGCTTTCTTCTTTGCTATTTGTTCCTGTGTGAATACACATGAATGTCTCTGTATGGTTTGTATTTTATGTGCTGCAGCTGTACGTGTTGTGCATCTTCAGGCATTTTTAACAGTGGCTTATTAAAGAGTGGTACATAAAGATGACAATTACATTTGTAACAACAAATGTGTGTGCAGCAATCAAGTATATAATATTCAAATAATGAGAAAAATGCCTGTAGTTATATCCAATAGTAGAATAGTTGTTGCTTTTTCTGCACTGTGTTGAAGTGGCAGTGGGGAGATGGTGATGAAGGTAAGGATAAAGACTGCTGGCTGCGTGGCATTCCTTGTGCGCGGCTTGAGGGCTGATAGCAGGCTTGGGTTCAGAATTAGCCGAGAGTCTATAAATCAGACAAGTGCTTGGAAATTCTGATCTTATGTGTATGGCTTCTGGGATTTATTTTTGTTTGTTTGTATTTTATTGATTTACACATATATAATGGGTTGCTGGAATTTACTCTTAGTCTGATGTGGGATGTAGGGACATAGTATAAGGGAGACACCTCCTCCTTTCAAATCCTGGAGTTGCTGGAGGTTAAAACCTTATAAAAAATGTGCCACAAAGGAGTGTTAGGAACAAATTGCCTTCTGTTTTCTGATCACAATCTGACATAGATCCAGGTTGTAAGAGTTGAATGGCTCCTGTCACACAGATAGGTTATTATCCATGGATTGGAATGGTTGCTATTGCTGTCTTACCTGTGATTTCCTTTTCCAAATTTCAAACACTTTGCTTTAGCAAATGAAAAGTAATTGTTTACACTGAGCATAGGCATTTCTGTTGTGTAATAGACATGCTAATTTTGTGTATAACTAAGAGAAAATTTTACTTCCACATTTAGAAATCTTAATTCTTTTTGCCTTTGGTCATTGCGTGTGTTCTTAAGAAACAGCAGCTTTTGTCTTCCTCTTCTTTCCACTTGTGAGTCCTCTTGCTTGAGAACTCTTTCCTGAGATCAGGAAAGGAAACTACTTAGATGTAAGATATTATTTTATATACTTAGATATTATTTTACAGTAAACATCCCGCTTCATCAGATCAGAGGTTCATTACATTCCTACTAAAGGAAATGGGATTTAAGGATATACTCTAAATTTAAGAACTTGATTACATTTGCTCAGACATTACTTTAGTAAGCACCATCTATTCTTGAGTAAGACAAAAGGATTGTATAATTAAATACAGTAAATGATACTTTTCAACAGTTTCTAAAACAGCTACAGAGCTACATTCTGACCTTCGGTAAGACTGGAGCATCTGATTCCTTTTGTTGCCTTTGAAATCTGTGCTACAGTGGATGAGGGGCAATGCACACCTTCACATGAATCAAGGATGCAAAGACAACCTCAGCTGCGTCATTCTTGCGCTATGCGGTGATTAGTTTTACAGCTCTTTCTTATGCTAGCTGGGGCAATGGGGCATTATTCATTGCAATGTTGTGCGCATTACAGTTCCAGAAAAAGCCCTCGTAATTCCTGGGTATGCTGTTATACACCTGTATCACCATTCATCCTGGAGTTGTTGATTGTAAAATGTAATGTACAGGAATATCAAAGCTCTCCAGGAACACTTGAAGAGAACCCAGGATCAGTACAAGGCAAGACTTGGGTAAGCCTAGGATATGTTACTGAGGAAGCAAAGAGTTGCAGTAGAGTATTGGCAACTGGACAGCAGTTGTACCAGTTTTCTGTCTGAAATCCAGAGCAGGTCAGGTTTGAATTAGAGCTGTAATTTATGCTTTGGGTTCTGTTGATTACTCAGTTAACAAGAGAAGGGATCCAGTGTTCATTATATAATCAACACTGCATCTCTTCTCTTATACTTTATGCTGTCATCACAAACCCGGTGGAATTAGGACCCTGTAACTCGCAGAACCTTTCATTATATGTATGTGTACATACACACACATTATTTTATACTTTTATATTTAGTGTAAAATTAGAAGTGAAATTAAGGCCCAACCTGAAACTGAATTAAATTCCTGTGAAAATAATACAAAGAATACTTAGAGTTGAATTGTTTGGTGTCTGTAGATTCAAACATATGCTTTGAGAAAAATGGCAGCTATGAATGATTGTAATGGTTCCTTGCTTGTAATCTAAAGGGAAAAGAAACAAACACAAAATCACTGTCCTTGAATCAAGCATGGGAAAGTGGACTTCAGGCAGGGAAGGGTGAGATGGAACCTTGTATTTTTTGAGCACATCACCTCAGAGGGGAGCTGCTCATCCAGTTGTGGACTAGAATAACTGCTGCTATCTAAGTGTGTTAATGTTCTGGGATCTAAGTAAGTGTGGTTCCAAGAAACAGTTTCAGCAGTTGCATAGCTTGTGAGCAGGTGAACCCAACGTGATTTTCCCAAGTCTTCCCATGCTCATGACACAAGTCACACCAACTTATATTAAGTCTATACCATAGCATTAAAGTGAGGGGTTTGGAAATGTTAATTCCCAGCTCTCTCTGAGGATGGAGTGCACATTTTGAGACCACATACATTGCAAAGCAGATTTTGAATCTGTCACTGGTTCAGCATTAGGATGCCCACTATAGGCATTTAAATAGTGTCATTTGATTAAGAAATTAATCATACAGTTGGAAAAAAATACTTTTTTGGTAGGATTTCTGATTATATACAGAAGCAAGAGTATGGAACCACTTTGTGCCTTAGCAGATTAGAAATAGTACTATTGGTAATACCTCAGTAGTTGTGAGAATGAAGTATAAGTAGTTTGCTTGGTAATATTAAAGTCTGTGCATCAGTCATCAAGTGTACAACCAAAACTGCCAGTGATCAGCACTCACTGTGATTTTCACAGCTTTTGTCAGTTTTCAGTTACATTTATAATGATGTTTTAACATAGTTTTCCAAAAGTAATAGAATCATGGAGAAGAGATGGTACCATATGTCACATAAACCTGGATGTAAAGAGGTACAATACTGTAGTAATGGGACATCCAACCTGCTGGGATACCTTTGTAAATGGAAATTGATTTTTCCCAAGTATTCTTTACTGGGTGAAATAAATTAAATATACATTTAATTTTACCGGTTTAAAAACCTCTTTGTTAAAATTAGTACAGTGATACAGAGACATGTTGTAATAAATTAAAGTAAGATAAATTCTATCTGGCAGCTTGCTGAATGCCTCAATTTATGGGTTTTTTAAAACCTGAAGAATACAATAGGAACCTCACAGGAAGATAGTCTGTGGATGTCACTGAAACACTCTGACTACTTAGAGATTATTTCAGCTTTGATGTAACCATGTGTCTAGGCTCTTTATTCTTCTTTCACTCGATGCTTTCAATCCAATAGGATTCTTTTAGTGAATATTTGAGTTGGAGTTGGTTTAGTTTACATTAATAGGCCCAAGTATGACCTTAGAAATAAGACAGTCAACCTCAAACTGCTAGATGGTCTCTACTCAGACACTTAAAGTTAATAGTTTTTTAGGACACAGATGAAACTGTTGGACTCATTTTGTTGGTATAATTTACTACATTAATGATCAAAAAAAGAGTGAAAAACGGATTAAAAATGTTAATTTCAAGCACCATTACAGAAATACAATAAAATAAAAAATCAGATAAATCTTCATCTGCTGTAAACTGATGGTTGTTAAGAGCCCGTTGCCCTGAAGCAAGCTGTTCTTGCAGCAGCAGCAGCAGACCTAGGTCACTATCATTTGTGAAATGCAGATTACTTATTTTTTAACAGAAAAAGGGGTGATTTAAGTAGTGTTTTCTTCAATAATGAAGAGTTGTCATCATTAAGGTGATTGTGTTAATACACTGCTGCCTGTTGCTTTAGTGGCTAAGGCATTCTTGAATAAATAGGACAGACTCAAGACTCTGTGCAGCTCAACAGTCAGTGTCTTCTGCTTCCCAGTCTAGTGCTGGGCAGCCAGTCCTCCAGCTCCACTTGCTCTTGTTAATGCTTATGGAGCTCTCCCCTCCAGCCCCTCCCTGTGCTAGCAAAGGCATTTGAGCTGTACTTGAAAGGGGTAAACCCTGGTGTGACACATCCATGGGTTGACTCTGCCTGTCTGCTGGGAGGGCTGATTCTCTAGCTGAAGATGAAGAGTCACGTATTCAGCTTTGTTACTGGTTCAAGTATTGTTGCATCATTTAACTATGACAACACCGTAATTGTGTTTTCCTGAGATCAAAACTGAACTAGTCTCTCACAAAGTTTACGTGTATAAGAAATGTACACCATTCAAATGACCACAGATCTTTCTGTAGCTGCTTCCCTCTGATAAAGATTATGTATGAAGCAGAAAGTGATACCACATGTAAAAGCATTCAGGGTTAAAACTGAGCAGCTTTTGTTGAAACACGGGTCTTTTGGGACGATTTCAGTCTTTGCAGGCTATACTCAGAATAGGTACCAGAGCTGTTTCTCTGGTGAGAACTTGAAGGTGCCTTAGCTGGTCAAATGTGTTTAAAAACTCAGGTGTAACAAGCTTGCTCAGGTTGTGCGTATTTACACCTCAGCCTGGATCCGAGTCCTGTTAGTAATTTGATTTGCATTACCTGTAGATACCTAAAAATCAGTCAGATTTTTAAAAACTAGCTGCTGACTACTTAGGCATAGTAGGAGAAATGTAATTTGGAGTCATTTTGTTTTTACTTTAAATACAGTACCTTCTCCAGTGCTTTTTGTGCATACCAAACAGCCCTGGTGACACTTTGGATATATTTCATGCATTCTGACATTTTCAGCCAGATAAACATGCAGTACACAGCAGAAGTGATTGCATTAGCTTCTTAGTTTCTGCACTGCCTATTGTATTAAATAATGGCTTAGAAAAATAAAATAAATCCAGTTCATGCATAAAGATGATCGGAGTAGAATAATAATTATGCGCATAAGTTCAGATCTTGGGTGTAGTACCTTAAGGGAGAAGCCGGAATCCATGTTCAGTAAATGCATGCTCCTATCCTACTGAACACAAGGGAAATTTATTTCTGATATCCAGTCCTGTCTGTAGAGGTGTGGACATAGGCATTTTTTGTCAAGGGAGTCAAGTGAGCTCAGCTCTTCTTCCATTAGGACTTTCACAGTGGAGGCTCTGTGGAACTTCCTCTCTGTGAATTAAAGCAGACTGTTTCCTTCGGTTTCCTTGCATCTCCATAGAATCACAGAGTGGTTTGGGTTAGAAGGGGCCCTAAAGCTCCTCCAGTTCCAACCCCCTGCCATAGGCAGGGACACCTTCCACTAGAGCAGGTTGCTCCAAGCCCCATCCAACCTGGCCTTGAACACTGCCAGGGATGGGGCTGCCACAGCTTCTCTGGGCACCCTGTGCCAGTGTCTCTGCACCGTTATAGTAAAGAATTGCTAATGCCTAATCTAAGTCTATCTTCTTTCAGTTTAAGGCCATACCCCCTTGTCCTATCGCTACATACCCTTGCAAACCTTGCTCAACTCATCAAATACACAGAGCTTTAGATCTTCTTGCAGAAAGACCCCCATTGCATAGCAGAAAAGCCTCGCTTACTATGGAGTACATTTGTACTCATGTCTGCAAGCAATAATTTTTTATCAGAGTCCTTTTTATGCAAGGTTGAGTACACTTGGCACATTGTAGGCTCCATGTACAAATATCTACTCTGGGAGCAGTGCACTTGTAATTAGTAATTTGCCCAGATATCAAGCAGTTATTTGTACTGGGTAACATCATGCATGATAGCAAGTAGTTCTCAGAGTTAAAGGGTATGCTACCTAATTTTGCATCCTGTTCATTTTTATAGGTGGTTTTGCTGTGATGAGGTAGGAAGATTAAATCCCCTTATTTATGTGGTGCACTTGGAATGCAGGTAAGTGTATACAGTTTCGGGAGTAGGGGAACTACCACCAGTGACTTAGGTCTACAAAATCCTCCACTTTGTGTTGTGAAAATTATAGGAATGGAACAGAGTAGTATAGAATAAAACAGAACAAAAGCAAAGCCTTTGCTTTCTTACCTGCTCATATCCATTTTAACTTTGAAGAATGTTTCCTTTTTTCATCCAGGAAAAATAGCCCAGAGAAGCTCATAGAAAGCTCAGAAGAGATTTAGAACATCCCATCTGTGAAACTGTGATTAAAATATTGACGCACAATCAATAAATCTGTGAAACTTTATAAAAGATAACTGCAGTAGATGCAAAACTTTGTGGGATAATTAATATTGGAATACTATGAACTAATTTAATCACGGTACTATGTATACATGCATTGAGGTTGGAATTTTTTGGTAGAATGAGAAGAAAAGGCACTTAGAGATAAGCATTCTGCTTTCCCATGGTTCTCCCGTAAGTTTGTGCCTTCCAACTTTTTGGGCTTTCTTCCAGTAAAGAAAGCCCAATGAGCTCTTTCTGCTACAAGAGTCATTGCTGTCAGGGACAGAGATGTAAAGAGAAACCTGGCTTTATGATGAAATGAAGGGAGTTGGAAGGCTCCAAGATTGTTCCAGGGTTTTATTTTGCCGCAGGAGCATGTATATTTATTCTAAGGTAGTTTTAGAGTTTTTAAACTCACGATTATTAATTTTGAGGAAACGTTTCAATGTTTAATGTGGGAATTTGGCTAAAGGTTTGCGTATGCTTCCATCCAGATGGTCTTTAAAAATGAGGTGAAGCAAAAAAGTAGGGGTTTTGACAGTATGGCTCTGTATTTCTAGCAGTAGTTCTGAGGTGATATGCTGCTCTATCCTCTCCTATATCTCTTGTGAAATGTATCAGTGATACGATGACAATAGCACAGAAATAAGGGAAGAATGTCTGATCACCACTACCATAACCCAGACCCCCAAAAGAGATCCTCTCCTCGTGTAACTAAAACTTCAAGAAGTAATGTTAGTTATGATGCTCACAAAGCAACACACTAGAAGTCAGGGAGCAGCCAAGATAACATCAGTCTCTCAAGGTGTAGGTATTAGCCATAGCTGTGTCTGAAATTATTTCAAACTGAAGTGTGATTCTGCATATTTTGTACCCGTATGCAAATGCAAAATGCAGATGAGGTTCTTGGAGACATTCAGAATAGCATACACTTGGAAAACACAAGATGTGAAATCCATCAGCATGGCTGTTACTTGTCTGTATTCTCTCTGTTTTTCATTGACCCAGTGATCTCTTCCTTTATGACCCTAAAGGAAAGAAATAACCTCACAAGGATTCAGTAACATTTTGGAGACCCGTTCTGTGTGGAGTGCTGGGTTTTGTGAATTAACGAAGGTTCTAAATGAATGCAATAAAAATAAATCAGGGATGCTGCATTGCAAAATGGGCTTTGTTCATTTATTTCTGACATGAATGGTTTCATTTTAATTATTTACACTCCTTCACAGTGCATTGGTAAATGTGCTGCACCATATTTTGTTAAAGTAATGAAGTCTTTGCAATAGCAGACCACGGTGCAACCATCTCACCAGTTGGGTACAGTGGGGAATAAACACTGCAGGAGTGGGAGAGGAAGGTAGGTTTGCTTTGATGTGCTTGTGGTATGAAAACAACTGATGCACAGACTTTCTCATCCGGACATTTTGTTTTTCATTCACACTGTTAAAGACAACTGGCACATCAGGTGCAAATAAGAGCTCATGGTGTGGATCATGCAAGTGCTTTGCTTATGAAAGGAAAGATGCTGCTTGCCCTCCTAGCCCAAACTGTAAATCACGCTCAGTGGCTGAATAAATCAGTGTCACACGTGTAGGTAGTAGAAAGAAGCAAGTAATACCAAGGCATCTGAGACAGTTGTGCTGCTATTTTTTGGGAAGGTTAAACAGAAATAGCAAATGCCACAAGCGACTGGGCATATACAGGAATAAGAAGTTTAAAATTGCAAAGTGTAGACGTTTTCTGGTTTCCTACCTTCAGATCATTGCCTGCTCTCTGAAGTCAGCATTGGGAAACAAATAAGGATGCTTTGGAGGCAAAGTTACCTTAAATAACCCCAAATCTCTTGCATAAGGTTTTGCATGGGAACTAAGAAATGGAATATTCCTTTTTATAAGCAGGAATAAGAAAAAGAATAGGGCAGTTGGGAAAGACAAAAAAGTCTTAGAAGAAGCAAGAGTAATAATTGAATCTACAGTAAATACAAAAGGAATAAGCAGACATAAAATATCTTACCCTGGATTGGATGAAATGCTGGATTTGCGCTGTTTATAATCTATGTTCTTTTTCCTCTGTCTGCCTTGGTGTTTCACATTATTGATATATTCAACACTGAAAACAATGCATAGAAATTAGTGTCTTCTTTTTATCACTTGATGATATCAGATGTATCAATATAAATATGGACGTGCTATGCAAAGGCAATCAAATTTAGTCTGGATTTATATACATATGTAAATGGTTCACTTCTCAATAGTACTTGCAGCCCTTTGCTGCAGCAATCATGCTAATCTCGGATGACTTTGGGGAAGACCAGAAATGTTAACAGATAGTGCAGCTTTCATAGGTTCTAGAATATTACAAGTTATGGAATATGCTTTGCAGGCTACTTTATTCCAGTGTTTTTCCCATGAAGCTGCTTTTCTGGATTAACATGGGATAGAAAATATAAACATTATTCCTGATCCTGCAGAGACTTATTAAGGGTCTTAATTTTATGCACTAATGCTTCAGTAGGACTGTTCACAGTATAGAAGGGTAAGAATCTTCATGAGACTTTGCAGAATTGAGATCCAGAATGCTAACTTTGTCCTAGTCTTCTTCCTTAATTATAATAGTGCACTATTTTCAGGGACATTTGCCAGGTACCTCAATTACAGATAGCTGCAGAGCAGCAGGTTGTGTTTATGCATTGATCTACAATCTCTGGCTTTACAACCCTGGTATCATCCAGTCACTGAACTTGCAGTCAATGCTTATTCTTATTCTCTCTTATTCTCTTTTGCACTGTGACAGAATTAATTACCCTTTGCTTCTGACCATTCCAGCAGCATAGCTGAGTGCTGCCTCCTCTTCCTCCTTTTCTCTTCCAAAGGAATGCTGAATATTCATTAGGAAAAGTGAGAGGTGCTGTTGTATCTCAAACTGTCTCCTCCATCATAAGTCTCACAGTGGATTGGTCTAAATTCTGCAATTAAAAAGAAGCAGTTGGCCTTTGTAGTGCCCCTTTCTGCTCTCAGGGTCATACTAGAGAGAATCCTTCCTTACTGCGTTACCTTCACAGCATATGGAGACATTCTGAATTCAGCTAAAAAGGATGTGTATTCTGAGAAGGATGTATATTCCAAAATGGATGTGTTATTCCAAAACTGAGATCTGCCCAGTGTCTATACCACGTACACAGGTCCTGAGGGCCTTATCACCCCTAGTGTCTTCAAGGACAGCAAGATCTCCTGTTATAATCCTGCTGTCCTCTAGGCCTGTCATAGCAGACATTGTGCCTCTATAGTAAAACTGTTGAGATTTATACAAACAAAAGTAGCTGTCCCTGGTACACTGATTCATCCGAGTGATGTAAAGCTAAAATGTGATGTAAAGCTAAAATGATCAGCCTGCAGTGGTTTTGTAGGGGTACCATGTAATGAGCCGATAAACCACAGAGTTACTGCATTCTCAGATGTCATTTACTTTCTCCAGGGCAGGTGAAGCCAATCTGGGGTGAGCAGTAACGATCTCTAGCAACTATAAAAGCAAAATGAAGTGTGACACTTTTCAACTCAGCAAAAATACAAGTGAACTCTCCTTCTTCACTCCTCTGAACGCTTGAGTTTTAGCTTCCAGCCAGGGCTGTCAGTGTAGACCAGACTCATCAAAGAGAAAGCCTCTGCTGAAGGCACTATAGCACCATCTGAATCTTTCTCCTCGCTTCTTCCTTCTTGTTAATTCAGCTTTACTGGGCCTTTATTTACTTACTATCATACTTGTTTTGTTTCTTATACCCAAGGCATCCACAACATCTTCCCATATGGAGAGAAGGTTGGACCTTGATTTTTAATGTAATAAAGATAAGTTGTGCTATGTTTTATAGGGTGCTTCTTATTTGCTTGTAGTGAGAATACCTGTTCTGTAAAATATCAAGTCCTGTTTTTTCCTGCATGTGTAGGCCAGTATTACTGAGCTTCTTTCTTTGGGGAAAACAGTAACTGTTGAGAACCCCAGATGAAGGGCTTGTGGTAGTGTGCAGTACTGTTTGTAGCAGATGTTTCTTAGTTTTTGCTGAAAGCAGAAGGCTATCGCTATCTTTGGAACTGTAAACTAGTCCCTGTTTCAAGAAACCAGTACCAAATCTCCCCTGTTGTCTGCATGTTTCCATTACTGATTCTTCTGCACCTGCTCAGCAGCCTGTTTCACCAACACTCTGTGCCCAAGGTTTGGTTTTCTGTTCTGTCCTTTCACTTTCATCATCTCAAGTGTTATATCCATCTGTGATTTCTTGACTCTCTGCAGGTTCCATATTTAGAGCTGTCCTTTCTTCCTTGCTGTGACCTCCGGTCTCTATGAACCCATTAAGTGCTGGAGTGGTTCTCATGCAGGTCTTAGGCCAGTGGCTCCTGTATAGTTTTTGGACCAAAACAGTTTATGTATGAAATAGTTATAAAGACAATTTCGCTACCCTTCCTTTTCCATTAGTTATCTTGCTCCCTTGTCTATACAGAGCTATGGGGGGGCTATAGCTTTTGTCTATCATATCTTCATCTGCTGGCTACTAACAGCTTGTACATTTGTTTCTGCAAGGAGTTTATGACACTTACGGACCCATCTTTGCTACTCCTCTTGTCTCCAAATCCTGCCTGTTTACTACGTTATTACCTAGTTACTTTGTACAGGCTGTGTGACTGTGGAAATAAACTGTAGACCTTCTGTATTAAACATAAATGCAATGGGATTACACTCTTATAATGGAGGATTAATCCACCCTCTTTCTCATCTTCTATTTGATTCCAGAAAATGGCAGTCTGTCTGCCTATTATTGTCATGTGTTGGGTTAACTCTGCTTACAGAGAAGATTTGTTATGTGCTCACTGTTACAGTAGGGTGTTATTTATCAAAGTTAATTTTGCTTGGACTACAGCACACTTGGAAGTAAAGATGGAACTTCTAAAAGTCTATGGGGATCCTCTAGTGTGTAAGGATCTTAACTAAGTTACAAGTGTTCAGGAAGTCCAGGCACACATTAAAGACATGACCAGGAATATCTTGCTGGACAAAGCTGGACTAGGATACACCTGTACAATAAGACACTGTTTTCAGGGGTCTCACAAAAGGGCATTTGCTGATGCCTGGACTGGGTTTGTGGAGTTTGTTTCAGTTGCAAAAGCTGCTTACAGTTGTGCCATCTGTCTAATCCACATCTCTGGCAAACAGAACTGAAGACAGCATTAGTGGAAAGGAATCCAGCCTGCTAAAAATGCAAGGCTTTTTGTTTCCTTCCCATCTTACCCTTTCCACTCCTCTTGTATGTACATGGTTAAGGAGCCAGGAGAAGACTTCAGGTTTTTCTGGTAGCATTGTGCTTCCTGAAAGTGAACCCTGAGGTGCTTAAGCTCTGCTGGACTCTAACCCCAATCACATGCATGAAAACAGGTCTTTTTACCTGCCTTGAGCGCCCACGCTTTTTTCCTTGTTATTTACTTTTGAATTCATTCCCATATTGGAAAAAATAGTCCTGAAGTTAAGAATGTACTATTACTGGAATCAATATTTATATAAAAAGACAATTCCTAAAACAAAAAGCCATAGAAAAATCCGATTCTGTTTCAACTCTTCCTTTAGACATTTTATGATCATCTTACATCTAGCAGTCACCAGAGTCAGGCTGTGTAAGAATAGAAGAGGACTAAGATTGCAGAGAGTGCTTACTAGGAAACCAATTCCCTAATGTGTCACTAGAAGGCTGATGGTTTTCAGAATACCTTAGCTCTCAGCCTTTATGACAGCCTGTCTCCATTTTGTTAGTCTCTTAAGACCCAAACCATAGTATTGTTCTAACACTTTTTCCCTGGGAAGCTAGCACAGCTCGGAGTGCGTTACTGACCTTCCTGAAGGGAGTTTTCAGTCTTGTTTAAGTGCATGATGCTAAAAAAACCCACACTGAGTCACCTATTTGCTAATACAATGAAAGCAAATATACCCACACAATTTGTTTTTCATGATCAGAGAAATACAACAACGTGTGGTATAAAACATGCATGACTTCTGTTCAGAAGAAAGGAAGGCAGTTCTGTAACAACAGGGATGTAATTAGTAAAAGACTGCATGGGGGTGTATTTTGGGAAAGGACTATTTCATTGTGGATATATCTCCAGGATTCGTAAGTAAGAGTTAAATTCCTCAATTATAATGGAGTAGAGAAAGAGCTCAATAGATCTAAGAATATAGAATATAGTTTGTTTCATCATGCAAGGATAAGAATTTGATGCCCTAGTTGCAAGGGGAGTATGCAATTCCCTAAATCCTAATATAAAATGGTAGCTCCCTCTTTCTGTCAATACTCTTAGGGTTATTACTTCTTTGTCTCGCTGAAAGTCTAATTTAGCCCCTTGAGTTTCTTAAAATTCACAGGTTTTACTCACTGGAAGTTTAAGCCTAAAAGTTTCTAAGCAGTTTTCCCTATTTTGGCGAGCTAAAATAAGATAAATGCATGATTTGATGTATTTTCAGAATTAGACAATATTAGGTCTTTGTTTTATTCAAAACTTTTCTGACTCTTAAAGTCTAAAGCATTATGCAGTGCTGTAAATTTTAGGCAAGTACTTTGTTCAGATTAAACTCTTATAGGTAAGGAGTGTGTCCTTCTCTGTGGCCTTTCCCTCCTACATACAAAACATAACATAGGCATACTGTGAATGAATGGGGGTCAGTAAGCTCAGCAGTGGTCTTGTGTGTTTTACATGTAGTTTTTGTGTAAGTTGCACATTGAACCAAGTAATTAGTGCTATGTCTCATAAAAACAGGCTTTAGTTTTACTAGTGATCATTAGCTATTAATGTAATAAATTTAAGCAATTATTACAGTCGTGGCAATTTAAATCTACAAAAACCTAGACTTGGCCTATATGCTTAATTTAATTTCTATTACTTATTTTGATATGTGGTATCTGCATTCTATTATATCAGGTGCATCAGAAGTAACTCAATGCCAAGTGAATTACTGTTTATTAAAAAGTTTATGGTCTGTAATGTATGTGGGTATAATATGAGTGTTGGAATGAAATGAAATTAAATTCCTATCTAGAGAGGTGAACGTATTTCATATTCTAACACAGAGTTGTCATGCAGAGAGCAAGCATCACTTCCAGAAATCAGTACCATTGTTTTAAAGAGAGATATTAAGAATTCAACCCCAGGTATTCATTTATGAATCAATAAATAGCAGTCATATAGCTTTATGGCTGTGTTTAATCTCACATATGTAAAATCTTCAGTGATATATGACTACTATTTATATGCATTTTAAGAGCTCTTCCACAAGAATGCTTAGTGTCCTTCCCATGGGAGCTACACAGTTAAAAAGAAAATGAACATGAGAGCTTGGAAGAACAAATACATCCAAAGATGAAAACATAATTTATATGTAACAAGTCAGAGAGAAATCACACATACTGATGCAGCATCACATGATGATTTTTATAAGCCCAGAGCTGTGCTGTAAGCCATGCTGGCCAGTCGAGTCTAACAAGATGTTAAACACCACTCAAGAAATCACCACTATCTGCTGCTTCTACCCTTCTTTTCCAGTGCTACACTGCTCCTGCTTCAGTGGGCATTCCTGTGTTTTGCTTGGAACATATTATATGTTTATAACCTGCCTCTGAAACCTCTGCTTGCAAAAATGAGCCATGCTGGTTTGGCAGGACACATGCATATGATGTTGGCTAGGTCTTGTTCTAGTTAAATAAAAAACAGTAAGGAGAAATAAGGCATCACGACATGGTGGTATCAGTCTGCCCCTGGTTTCTGATAAATTTACTCATTACTCCCAATAAATTACTCCCATTAAATCCCGTTTAGTTACTCACTTAGCCCAAGTTGGTTCTGGCATATTTCAAAAAGCCCAGGTTCAGAACCTTATCCATGTCTTCTCTGTAACAAACCAACTTGTGTTCCTGCAGCAGTTCCTTTGCAGAAGAGGTGTGTTTCCTTAAGGATGGGTTCAGCATCCAACTTTGGGAAGTTACAGTTTCTGTTCTCTGGCAGAGAGAGATCTTTGATTTGACTCAATGTAGGAATTCTTGATTCTCTAACGTTTACTTATGATATGCTCACGTGGAATTTCACATTCTGGTTTTGGCACATCTCATTTATATAACAGTTTCAAGTACAAAGATGTCGTGGTTCTCTTTATGGTTGAGGAGAGTAAAGCCCTGGTACATTATGTGAATTGCAGAGGATGTCTTTATGAATCAAGAGGATGTCTGTACAATTACAAAGTCCTTAACTACCAGGTCTGTGCTGAGTTCACTGGCTATTTAAGCTATGGAGAATATCCCCTTACCATTCAAACTATGTGGATTAATATATAACTTTTGGTTTAGATATTGCATTACTTATATTATTAATTAACCTTATTACTTTTTCTGAGGTATATTTGTTTCTCCAAGCTTTTGGCACAAATTTTCCTCCTGATCTCTTAAAGGAGCTGTACAGTATGAAAAAGGAGATGTTGAAGAATACAAGGCATTAAAACCTCTGCAGTTGTTTCCAATTTGTCTCTATTAAAAATATGTTTATATTCTTAATTAGAATAAATGTTGACCTCTAAATAAAGACAAGAAACCTTCCAGTTTAAACCAACCAAGCAAGAATAAGTAACTCACCACTCCTTGCGTCTACTGCATTTGAGATTTGATGGAATATCCTTCACATTCCAGATGTGTTAAATCCTTCACAGTCTAATAGTCAGAATACATCTTGACAGTGCTACTGTCATGTAAGTGGGGAAAGATGACCTTGTGTTTACAACAAAAGATGACATATGGGACTGATTAATACATTTAGCATTTTTTAATGAAAGTTGTTAAACTAAAATTGGAGTTTTTTCAGTGTATTTTTTAGTGACCATAATCTGAACTCTGTTGGTTTTTTGCAATAACAGTCTCTAAATTCCCTCCTGTGCCCCTTTATTTTAACAAAAGCTGGTATTGTGTGTGTTTGCCTCAATTTTTTAACATTTGCCAGGTTTTTTTAAATAGTCCAGATGATATTATAAAAAAATTGAGCTCTGTGAAAGCTGTATTTTGGCACTTTTAAAGGGAATGAATATTCCTTTCTTATCTCCCTCATACTTCATCTCATCATCTGTTGAGTATGGATATGAATATCTTAACTGATTGGTTGTTGTGAAACTAAATCATTTGTCTGGAAAGTTTGAAGATCCTAGGATTTTAAGCCCTAAGGACATGTAATTAAGAGCATAAGGAGCAGCATAAGGACCTGAGCTATGGCTCATACCCAGTTTTCATGAATAATGTATGTGTAATGAAAAGAGAATGGTTAGAGTAATCACTAAATTAATTCTGACTTTTCTGGAAAGAGCATCACAGAATCTGGAACTTCCTTCCCTTTTTCCCAAGGAGAAGCAGAACAGATCTGGGTCCCTTCCAACCCAAACCATTCTATGATTCTATGAGCCATCTGAAGACAGGCTGAGAAAGTTGGGGCAGTTCGTCCTGGAGAAGTGAAGGCTGCGTGGAGACCTCTTAGCAGCCTAACAGTATCTGAAGTGAGACTATAGGGATGCTGGGGATGGACTCTTCATTAGAGACTGTAGTGATAGGACAAGGGGTGATGGGTTCAGACTCACACAGGGAAAGTTCAGGCTGGATATGAGGACGAAATTCTTTACTGTTAGGTTGGTAGGCTGCCTGGAGAAGTGATGAATGCTCCACCCCTGGCAGTGTTCAAGGCCAGGTTGGACAGAGTTGGTTTAGTGTGAGATGTCCCTGCCCATGGCAGGGGGTTGGAATTAGATGATCTCAAAGTCCTTTCCAGCCCTAGCTATTCTATGATTCTGTGATTTTTTGTTTCAGTTGAGGGCTGGTCCTTTTGCAAGGCATGTGCTATAGATTATGAGGCCAGCTTCTGGAATGGAATTGATCCTAACTTTTCCATAAAAAGGAGGGTGAATATGTTAACAGCTGACACAAGACAGATAAATCCCGTAACACTGTCAAACTCAGCAGAGACTGTACGTTTTTGTGCAAAACATACTTAAACCCCAACACTGTCAAATGAAAGAGAGAATTTTATGCTACCTGTTCCCCACTGATATATGTTTGGCTGTCATCTTATTTCATAGTTCAGGCAGTGAAACACTGTTTAAATGTGTATTTTAAACCTATAGATGAGAACATTTTCCTACTGGATTTAAACCATTACCCCTAAAGGTGTTAAAGAAACCCTGCTGTGTGTCACTTTCCAAGATCAAGGGGTTTATGCACAGGCTGGTAAATTGAATAGGGAAATACTTCTGTTCTGGAAGTCACATCTCCAGGGAAAAAATGATAAAGTGTGAGCATCTATAAGTAAGAGTGATGGTCTCTAAGGACAGTTGAGCAAGGCTGATAATATGAAATATGTAAAACGTGGAAAATATTTAATGTTTCTATTTCTTCCCCTTAAAGAGTTGGAGGGGTTGTGTTAACAATATATGCGGTGCTACTGTGCCTGGACACGCAGGAGAAATGCAATATATTCATTCTCAAATCACTAGTTTGTGAAATGCATTTCTGGTACCCAGGGATTTTCAGGACTGTTACACTGGTAAGGAGTCAAGGGCAGTCTCTTCGTGAGTTGGGATGGCTCTCAAGGGAGAAGAAGGAGATAGGAGAAAAGGAACAGCAGATTGAGCTGGACAGTTTAGTGTTTCTTTGCTTCCAAATGCTAGGGTTTTGGGTTGGTTTTTTCCAGCTCTTCAATCTGCACCTATTTAAAGCTGTCTGGCAGCTTCACTTCTGAGTTATGGCCTGCCCTCCTGAAGTGACTCTGTAAAAGGCTTTCTGTCGGAATTCATGGTCTACAAGGAGAACATTCCGCTGGATTAATTTTATATGATTCCTGTGGGACAGACAGCAAGAGCAGCTTTCCCTATAGACCCCACTAACAGTGTTATTGTATGAAAGTCACTGGGAGCAAAATACTTAGGAGAGGAGCAGTGATGTGGAGGAATATCAAAGATGCTGAATCTTCTGCACTGTTGGATCCCCCTAACAGAATGACAGAATAACCTTGAGATTCTGCTGGCTTTTTTAGGCAAGGATCCTAAAATAAAAGCCTGGAGGAAGGGAAGGTACAGCACCATTGAAGGGCTGAAGATGCACTTTGCCATCAGGGCTCAGATCATGCAGAATTAGAGCAATGGAAAGGAACTAAACACGCTCTCCTTCTCTGAAGTCTCTGAAAGAGGGAGACAGCAAACATTCCAGGTGTGTCCTGCCGTGTCCAGGAGACGTGAGTGGAGTTCCTCTGCAGGCAGAGGCGCAATGTATTGTTTCTTGTACCAGGTTTAATGAAAGAAGACTGAGAAGCCATAACAAAACATATTGTTACTCCTTAACCGTTAGTAGCTAGCTTAAACTGAATGTTCCAGTAGATTTTTTTGCTTATAAGGAAAGAAATAGCCGGCAGAGGTTTGTCTTTGAGGCAATTCAGGTTTTTTACCAAAAAAAACAAAGGGAGGAATTTTTCTTTATTATTTTTTCCTTTTCTTTTTTTCCCAGCTTCCCTTAGAAGCAGAAATAGGTCAAAAATAACAAATGAGAGTTTAATCAACCATCCACATGTCCTCTGTTTCAGCACGACTGCTTAGGAGAGCTCTTTTTGGGCTTTTTCTCAGTACCGTGTTTCTAGTGCTTATTTTAGATGTCCCTCCAGTTTTCACCCTTCTATATAAGTCTCCATGGTCAGTGCTGTCTGAGATATAAATAACTTTGCCAGGCAAGGTCCTAGACGCTGCAGTTGGTCAGGAACCCCCCTGTTTCAGCTTCTGCAGCTTTTTGCCTCTATTTTAGGTGTGGCATCTGCATTTCCTTGGGTTTCCTCCTTGCCTAAGAGAACATGATTATTTTCTACTCTTACATTGTCTAAAACCCATCACTTCAGTCTTCTAGCCTCAAGGAACTGTAACTTCAGCTATAACATTTTTATAGCTTGAGAGAGTTGTTTAAAACTGAAAACTGGGATTAAGATTGTATGTCTTTATGAAGGAAAGTTGATGCTCAGTTGTATGTGGCTTTGTGATTGATGACTGGATCCCGCTCAGGTAATCTCAGTTTGCCAGTAAAGTCTTTATGATTAGGAGAATTTTAGGTCCTTTGAGTTTCAGTGACCTATTCCTTAAAGCTGCTCAGGCTGCATTGGGTAATTGCTTCATCTCTGGGGTGTCACTTTAGGCCCAGGGAAATGTGGAATCTTCTTTAGAACAGCTATTGCACTTTCTGAAAGCTGTTTGTCGTCTACAGCATTAAGCAAAACAACAGCAGAAGCAGGAGCAAATAGATATCTAACACCTTGCTTGGTTCTGGAGGGGAGTTTTATAGTCTATCTCATGATACTTTATTTGCTGAAGAAATCAAGGACAGAAGGAAAAAGCTCTAATGAGATTTGGTGAGTTTTGGCTTGAACTTCTAGCACGGTTTTCCTTGCAGATTAGGAACCATGTGTGGACAACATGTGGGTTTTTAAATCGAAGTGAAACCACAAAGCCTCTTGCCAGCAGGGTTAATTTCTCTGGTTGTGCTTCAGTTGCATGCATATATCAGCTTCCCCTGTGAAAGCAGTAGAAATAACTTGCATTGGTTTTGACGGAGGCATTGGAGGTCACAATTCTTATTTCACTCCAAAGTCTCTCTGGCTTTAAGCCAGTTAGAAACTGCAGAACCTCACCCATGCAGTTGTCTCATGTATAGATCTTTGGCTGCTCAGAGCAGGAAGCCTTTCTGTACCTTGTCATATGCAGCTCCGTGTTCACTTGGAAGTGAGTTTTGGTAAAGTCACACAAGAAGGCAAGTAGCACATAACAATATAGTCCTCACTGGCACTGAGGGTTGTAGCATGTTCTGCCATTGCTGTTGAAGGTAGAAATTCCGGCCTTCCTTAGTATTTGATCTCTTGATTTAAAGAACTAAAATCCCTACTGAATCTCCTTCATTATGGTCCTTATGGATAAACTTAGCTCTCACCAGTGCAGGTGCAAACACATGAAATTAGAGGAACGGTAAGGGAGAATTAAAGCAGAGCTGCCTGACACATTCTGCTCTCTGGAATATGTTCTGCTCCCTCATGATTTTCATGGTGTTCAAGTTGTCAGTTTGGGAAGAACACTTTCGAGTGTTATTGTAATGGACGCTTTGAGCCGTGTAATTTCTCCCTTACATTTCTTCTTTTCACTTTAGCATCTCACTTCCTCCATTCTCTTGTGTTTGATGCTGCTATATCCTTTGATAGTTTTTCCACTGTACTGTTGTATTACTTTCCATTCGTTGTTTTTCCCTTTATTCTCCAACAACTACTTTTTCCTTTCTAATTCTCTCACTCCATTACTATCAGTTTTCCCCTCCCACATTCCTAGATTATCTATTGTAGGTCACTCATGTTTATTATCCCTAGTACTTCTGCTTTTATTTCTCTTAGTTTCTCTTGTGAGATAAAAGCATACCCATGCACATATCGACATATATACATACATAGAGTCACCCTTGCAAACTTGCATCCCTATTATATGCATGTAACTTCCTTCAAGGGGTTTTGCCTCTGGTTCTCACCTACTCAGGACCTGTGGCTGACTCCACTGAAGCTTCACTTGAGCCCATCTACCCAGTGCAAAGAATAAAGCCTGAGGAGCAACTGAGCCTTGTTTTGCCCCTGGAGGTTGAATTGGCAGAAGACAACCCAGCACATCAAGCAAGTGATAAAGGCTGAAGATCCCTGAGCAAGATGGCAACAGCACTGAAGGATGTTTCTAGCAGTGGTGGTGACTCCTGCACCTGTAGGACTGGGAGAACAGTAAGGGAAAGATCTGACTGGCTCTGCTCTCACAGGCTTGCTTATGGAGGGATGTCGTTGCAGCCTGGATGTAGTTGCAGCCTAGCAGGTAAATGTCATCAGTGAGACTCATCTGGGTTGGATTTGCATGTGTGGCCTTAAGCCTGGAGTCAAGCATTAAAGCAACAGAAGATACTGTGGCTTCTGTATGTCAGCAGAAACTCCCTTTGGAAAAGAATTGGTTTAAAGTATTATTCAACTGTAAAATAATCTAATGCTTGCATAAAGTAAACGTTGTTGACTCCCTTTTTAGCCAAAGTTGCTATTAATAAAATAGATGCTTTCTTGAAAAGCCTCTGAAACCTTGGAAAAACCCAGAACTCTTTTGGCCTGGAATTATTCTTGAAACTCTGTTTTCTTCAGTCCTTTCTGTTTGCTTTTCTGCCTGCTTTCTAGACAGCATGTGCCCTGCGAAGCCCGGGCTGCTGCGTTGGAGAGGTGCAGCACGGGTAATGCTGGCATTCAGTGTGTCCCTTTTTGCCCGAGGGAAGCATGTACTAAAAGTCTGGAGAACTGGAAGCGAAGCAGTGGAGGCAGCCTCCTTATATCTGAAGCAGCCGTTTGTGCTGCTGCCCGCTCTGCCCGCTGCTCTGCCTGGGGAAGGGGCAAAGGTGCCTCTTTATTTGCTTACCGCGGTACTTCAGAGCTCTGCTGTCACCTGCGTGCAGTCATTTGCAAACAGGCTCTATCGCTGAGGAGCAGAAATGTGTTTTTTTTAAACCCTAAGCAGATTTATAGTCTGGTTTCCTGTCAGATCTTTGCATTTTCCTTCTCTGCCCCTCCCAGCCTCTGACACACTTTTTCTTACTTTCTGTGTTGCTCTTTGTGCGTTCCAACACCGATGCACTGGCTTCCTGCATTCCCAACTCTCCTTAAACCCTTGGTGCTTTAGGGGCCAAGGGGTGTTTTGCTCCTTGTGTTTCATTTGCTTTTCACCAGCTGCAGAGCACAAATGACCTCTCCAAGACTTCTGGGGAGGCACTGACTATTGCATGGAGGCGACGTAGAGAGAGCTTCAGCCTGGGGCAGCTGCAGCAAGACAACCCAGTCACTCATGAGCACCCAAGGTAAGGAAAGCAGCTGCCAGGTCAGCTCCACCTCACTGCTGGCTTGGACAGCGCTTGACTCCAATCACCACAAGTTCCACTTTCACCCTTTTTATGTTCGTTTTCAAGAGTCTGTTTCTTCTGTGCCTTCCTTGCCTTCAGCAGGTCTCGTACTTTGCATGCACCCATACTTGGAGCTAGGGGTTTGATGAGGGCAACAGGCTGTAGCTGGAGGTGCAAACGCGTTCTTAAGGAAG
>JBCJKH010059395.1:0-23856 GCA_039877255.1 Loriculus beryllinus | reverse complement strand
ATATGCAGGCAGGGTGCAGGCAGGGAGTGGATGTCAGGTACAGGCTGTGTGCACTGTGGGTGCTGTGTGCAGCCTTTGAGCTGTGGGTGCTGGGTGCAGCCTGTGAGCTTTGGGTCCTGTGTGTTTCTCACGCTGCCCGAGGCCCAGGCGGTGCCACACTGGGGGGTCCTGAAGCCCTCCCCACACCCCAGCTCCAGCCCAGACCCAATGGATGCAGCAGCCATGGCAGGATGGTGCCACTGGGGCACCGTGCCCCAATGCACACCTCACATAACAGGTACCAGCACAATCATGTATCACCAGTTACTGGTAGCACCCGCCACCTGCTGCCCACAGGATGGTGCCGGGAGACTGCGAGACCCCCATGGGGCCACACTGGGTGCAAGGGATCCATCCACATCACACCAACAACCTTTATTGGAATTATGATCAGAGCAGAGACCCCGGGAACCCTCCAGCACCCTCAGCCCCTCCCGTGGTACCGGGGCTTCCACAGCCCCACCCAGCGCCGTGCCCCTCCAGGGCTTGGCTCCAACATCACTTGGGCTTGTCAAAGAGATCTGCGACGTCCAGCATGGCCTGACGGATGTGCCTGCCGAAGCGCTTCGAGTCCTGCGGGGCAGCACCGTGACCCACAGCCCCCAGGCACCACAGAGCCATGCACGGGGGTGTGCTGGGAAGGACCCTAAAGCTCATCCAGCTCCAACCCCTGCCACTGGCAGGGACCCCTTCCACTAGACCAGGTTGCTCAAAGTGCCATCCAACCAGGCCTTGAATTCTTCCAGGGATGAGACATCCACAGCTTCTCAGGGCAACCGGTTCCATGCCTCATCACTCTCATAGTGAAGAATTTTTCCTAACATCTAACCTCCCCTCTGTCAGTTTAAAGCCATTTCCCCTTGTCCTATCACTACATGCCCTTGCAAAAAGTCCCTCTCCAGATGTCTTGTAGGCCCCCATCATGTGCTCAGACTTGCCTCATCAAAAGACAGTGCCCCATCCAAATCCTCTTTCATACCAGGCCCCATCCACAATGGTCTGGCAGTGCCAAAAGAACAAACACAGACAGTACCAGATGGAGGTACAGAGCCTTTGCTGCCAAGTGAACTGGATTTTGCGTGTTTACCTGCCACCTACCGGAACACAGCATCTTTGCAAAACATGTTCTGAAACAACCTGACACTCTTAAACAACCAACATCTTACTTCTATCACTTCTGATTGCAGAGTCTGTAGAGCAGATCATACAATCACCAAGTTCTGCCAGACTCCTGAATAAACAGGAAATCCCTTTTGTTTCAAGTATCTTGCAGATGTATGAAGTGAACAAGATATTACAGAGAATGTGAGAGGTGAATGAGACTATGAAAGACCTGCCCAAGCATAACTGCAGTGACCATAGAGCTCAAGTTATTCCTCGCTGGTTCTTGGAATACAAGCTTTTGCAACTTCGACATTTAGGGGGCCTTCCATGGATTCTCTGGTGTCTAACAAAGCCAGGTCACACTGTAGCCTTTATCTCAAAGAAGCTTCCATAAGACAGACAGCAGCCACTAACCCCTCAGTTCTTATTCCAATCCAGAACTCAAAACAAATAAGACATACATCACTGCAGATGTCAGACTTCCATCATCCCTGGAGGCAAGAAAAGCTGCATGCACATGCAGAGCTCTTCACCCATGGAGGAATGTTAGAGAGCCATGACCATCTGATCACACTTACATCAAACTTTTGTCTAACAGAAGATATCTTTTTCTTTCCTTTGGGTTTTCCAGGTTTAGTTGCAGAGCCACCCGGCCACGGCAGAGTTCCAGCACCTTCTACAGATTAAAAAGGTAAAAACAAACAAACAAACAAACATAAAAACAAGCATCAAAACCCCTTAACCCAAAATCAACAGCCATGGCCCGAAGGAAGGACTTCTCAGAGGAGAATGCTTTTGGCAGCCCTTTCCTTTCTTTATCAGCCCCCTGAAAGCTTGACTTACTCATGTCCCATTACTTGAGTACAACCTTGTCAGCACACCACATAAAAATCCATGGTGGAAGGATGGAGAAGAGCACAACCATCAGGAAAGCCACAAGGAAGGAACAAGCCATTTTTTCCACCAGGAAGATGACAGGACTTTGCCCATGGGGAGGATTTTCCTCTCATCGACTCCTGGATCAGATGATCAGATGACAAGCAAAAGGATCAAGCAGTCTGATTTGTTACCTATGCCTTTACAGTTAGTTCCCCATCAGGTTTAGCCAGCTTTGTCTCACACCCTTGTTAAACATCATGGCTGATAATTCTTGTTGCGCGGAGGGGAGACAAGGGAAGAACTGCAAAGGCCACTAAGCCCAGGAGCAGGATGACACCAAAGGACGCAGTGAGCTTGTGACTGACCAGAACTGGCAGGCAGCTGAGAAAGTGATCACTGTGTAAGACCAATAAATACATTTGGCCACATCAGAAGTCCACAGTATGCTATTTGACAGCTATGCCCATGGTAGGTCAAACCACATTCTGACAATCACAGAGCTCTTGGCAAGGACAGCCTAGCAGACTTACCACTCATGACTTTACAGGATCCATGCACAATTCCTTCAGGTACATTGGCACTAAGACAGTGTTGGTTTGGATGCATATGCGCTTGTTGACAGTGAACAAAAAGTACAACTCAAAGACTGGACAGCCCTCTCGTGGCTACAGTGGCAGCCTCTGCTCTGCACCACCAGTATCCTCCTCCCTTAGTTTTGCATAGCACATGAGCACCCTTTCTGAGTCCTTGCCCACCTCCAAGGACACTAGACAAGTGAGCTCTGAAGGTATTTCACTCGGCTCCAAAGTGGAGGCTGGAGCTCTACTGCCAGGCAGTGCTGACAACACTGACATTTCAGATGTTCTCTTACCTCAGAGCGGCATTTGCCATTACAAGAAAAGACAGCAGCCAACCCCAACTCACCATCCACAGCTTGGCCAGCCTCAAGCACACTCATTGAGCACCAACAAACCATTCTGGTTCCCTCCCATTACTGCAGGTGGCCACAGCTTAACACCAGCTTCACATCAACCTGTGTGTTTACCTCCACCTCTCAAAACTATGTTTAATTTGCTGTAATCAGGAATTCATAAATACAATTATACTACCACCCTGCTTATAGGAAATGAAGCTGGCTAAAGGTCCTTAGCTATGTGGAGCTTCCCACTCTCCTGGCTGAAGCATGAGCAGTGTCCTCTGCCATGAAAGAAAATCAACTTCTAAAACATGACTTTAGGGGTCAGGTTAAACCAGAAGAAACCAGGTGAAGCTTTTGAACCACCAGCTGCTAAGAAGGGGTTAGAAACAAACTACACACACAGAGATGATATACTGCTCCTATAAAAAAAGTTTACTAAAAAGTTAAGCTACATCCTAATAGTGAGGTGAAAACAATAGTCTACAACGAGCCCTGTTGCCCAAATCCACCAATTATAGGAAATTAAAAGATAATAAATCCCCTTCAAAAATTGTAAAGCTGGTGTCACTACTCATCACTACAACATCACAGGAGAGGCCCCCATCAATGGGTGTTGGAAAGCACCATGGGGGCACAACCATCTCAAGGACCACTACTGCCCTTCATCAAGATCTCAGGGCTTACATCTATCAAAATAACGCTACTTCTCTCACAAGATGCTTTGCTCTTTACAGATGAGTCCTTTCTTGCCCCTCCTCCTCTCTTCCACAGCAGGTCAGACTCCTTCTAGGAGGGGGGATTAGGTGTGTTATGGACACAGAAATTACCTGGTCCATGTCAAAGCTTTCAATAAAAGCATCTTTAGCTTGCAATGCCACCCCACCCAAGGCACTTCTTCCTTATGAGTCATCACATACAGCTCCTCATCCCCATCTGTGACAGCTTCCTTAACAACTAACTACATGACAGGTGGTGGAGACAGAGAAACTGGAACAGATGGAGACAGAAACAAACCATCCTTTTGTCTAATAATGTATTACAGATCAACAGGTTACAGCAGGGTCAGAATTTTTTTAATGTCTTATTTAAAAATATATTATAGTGACTTTTAAACTAAATGGCAACTGATTTTCAAGGCTTTGACAGTGGATCTGAAAAATGCAACTTAACCAAATCTCAGCTTGTGCACTAAAAGAAAGAAATTTAGCCAGACTTAGCTTAGAATGAGGCAAAACAGAGACACTGTCTGCTATTGTCCATTATAATGAGGCCAGAACAGATTTTTTTTTGGCTCCTTTTCCAGGTTTTCTTATTACCAAGCCTGTCTTGCACTGGACAATGAAAGCAAAATTTCTCTCTAGTATTCTAAGAAAACCCGTACTTGCATTCCTGGCCACAAGTGACAAGGCTGGGCTGTGCCAGGCATGAAACTTCAGAGATGATAGCAGCTTTTTTAAAAATCTTGCTAGCAAGAGAATGAGCAACAGCTGCTGATAGGCCTTCAAAGATGAGCAACAGATAAGAATGTTTTTCTAAGAGCTGCCACATATCTGCAGTGATGGCACCAGCCAGTCCAGACAGAGCGCATCAGGTTTTCCTGACGTGCTGCACCAGCACCACATAGGAGGAAAGGTCAAAGACACAAACAGAGAAAGTCATGGCACAGAAAAGCAGTCAGGCACAAGAAACCTGCATTTTTCCACCCTCGTTTATTCAATCTTCAGCTACTTTGGACTTTGTTTTCCTGCAGAGACAAGGGTTTAGTCAAATATATTCTGATGACCCTCCTCTGTCAAGAATTCACATTTTCATTTTCTTCCTTTCCTCCCTTCCCAGGTCTGGAGAGAAGAGAACTCAACACAACCTGAGCCCATCTCACAGGGAGCAGCCCTTCAAGCAAAGCCTGTGGGTAATGCTGATAAAATAAAATGCTCTTGCTATCCTGGCATGAGTTTCAATTTGCTGAACCATCTCTTAGATGGCTCCAGATTACTAGCAAATAAATTAAACCCTTACAATACCAAATCAAGTGCATGCAATTGCCTCAGGTTTATTGTTAACATTTAGCTAAGGAGGGAGGTAACAGTTCAAGTGAGGTAAATATTAACTCAAGAAACTTTGCTGACTTGACTGCAACAAATAAGCTTAGTGAGCAAGTCCATGCAAGCTTAAAAAAAAGCTTTACATTTGAGTTCTTTTTGATGGAAAAATGATATAAAAATTCTGAAAAGCACTTACAAAAATACTGCTAGAAAGATAATACCAAAGAAAACAATTCTCTTAGAATGGGAAGTGTGCCACACCACTCAGACTGGTATAGCCAACCTAGAATTACCAGTAAGGCATACTATAGTATTTTGGATAGCATGTTTCTGGGAAGTTTCCCCTCTTCTGGCACTTTCACAGCTTCCCAGCTATGTTACAGCTGGGTGCCACTCAAGTATTTATGGGTGTCTTCACAAATATGGCTAGCAGAGGGAAAAACATCTATTTTTAAAAAGGGCAGAGAAGCCATATTCAGGGTTCCTCAGGATCCTGCTGTGCCCCCAGTGGGAGCTCAGCAGGAATTAAAGAAACTGGTTATTCTTCACATTGAAAATAGGTATGAACTTCCTTCCCTCTCCACCACCAACTCTAAACATCCCATGCCACACAGGCTGTTGAACTGGGATTTGAACTTTGTGCGACCAACAGCCTGAGCAGGTGAGACGGGGACGTAAGAAGTGTCCTCACAAAGAATCACATTCCCCCGGTGTCCCTTACAACCCCAAGTGGAACCACTACTGCCAGAGATAGCAAAATCTGGATCAGATCAGTTTGCATGGTCCAATATATATGACAATTACTTCTTAAAAATGCCTTCCCCAAAGCTGCCTATTCCAAACGCTACAATCTCAAGTACACTTTAAACACTGACCGCACATTAATACAAAATAGCATTTTAAAATAGTTCTTTTTCCATTGTGTTTCTCACATGAAGGTGGAAAGTACATGCACCAGTAACCCTCATGCCATCCAAGTGCATCAAGCACACTTCTTTAAAGCTACTTGTTTCCATGAATCATGATGCCTACATCTCCACCTTCTGCCCAAAAGACAGTGGCAGAGACAAAAGCCTGTTAGGTTTCCATTCTCACATCAGGAAAAAGGAAAAAGAAAAAAGGAAGAAAAAAAACAACCTTGCAGGTATCAACTGATATCTAGAAGGAAAAAAACAAGTCTAGACATAGCATCTAGTATTCCACTTATACTGAACTTTCCTGGGCTTGCACGTGTAATCAGCTGCACCACAGACAGCAGATTGGCAAGTAAAATGTGTGTCTACCAGTCAGTTGCCCAGAAGGAGGTATCTCAGCACAGATTAACTCAAAAATCACTGGGAGACTGCACCGATCTGAGGAGAGCAAAACAGACTCTAGAAGGGACCAGCAGCATGTACCATTAACTGCAAAGCACTAAACCATGTCCTCAGGAACATATACATGGTTAAACTGTAGTGGTTGCTTCTTTTCAAGCTGGCTTATGCAGATGTGTGGCTAGAGCAAACAAAAGCCTGCCTGAAAGCACTGGAGGTGACCACCAGCTGGTCAGCTATCACTCCATTACATGCTGTCACCAAGCTGCTGAAGCACTACCATGAAGGGTTATGCAAGGGCCTTTAAAGACAGTATACTTCAGTGGGACAAGAGGGAAAGCTCTTGCAAGGACCTGAAATAAAAAAAGGTCAGGCAGGACATAATAAGCATATGGAAGACACCTGTGGAGCACCACACTGCTTTGTGATGGGGCTTGCACTTTTAACACACTCCTAGATAGCCTTGGAAGGGAAGTAGAGTTTGCTGGCAAATCTGAGCTATTCAAGCCGGGGAAGATGAAGCCTGACTGGATGGCTGCAAAAAAGCTGCAGAAGACTATGTGACTGGATAAAAACACAAATGAAATTCAATAGTTAAGAACAGAGTAATGCACACAGAAACAAACAACTCCACCTTTAGCCACACAGTAATGGGCTCAAAGCTGACTACTGTCACTCAGAAGCAACACCTATGAACTTTGATCTCTACTCCAACACTTGCATCAGGTCAGTGCTGAGCTCAGGGAATGCAGGCACACTCTCCCTCTGCCTCATAATTTACACTCAGATACTTCAGGTAACACTCACAGGGGAATTGCTGTGCTTGTACTCTCTTTTTATAATCCAGCTGCAAGCCAAAAGCAACTACTAAGTCAAAAGCAAGGAGCAGCAAGATTAATATAAAGAGAAAAAGCCTGAGACTCAAAGGGTATTCATTAAGTTCAAGAGCAAACAAAGCAAGTTTGTAGGTGGGAGAGGTTAGCATTTAATTAGCACAGCTGGTATAAAGACCAGCTACAATACAAAAAAGCTGTGGGCATCCAAAAATGCAATTTTTTTATTTTCATTTCCCTAGATACATCAGGTACATTAGTAACAGAGATCCTCTCTCCTCAAAATCTTGCCTCTCCACTCTCAGCCCAGAGCTGAAACAATTTTTTCTCCCTTACTATGCAGCAGTCTCATATTTTGGATTGCAGTTCAGCTGTCCTTCCTACCAAATCTCCAATTGAGAGCTCTTCTGAAGACCAAAAAAGATGTATCTCACAACCCTGACGACAGCCATTGAAAATGCTCATGGAGCTAAAAGTGAACTATCTGAAGAAGGCTGGGTTAACCAGCCACAGCTCAACCAAGACTCACTGTAGGCATTCCCAGTAGAAGCCTTTACACTTCAGCCCAAAGCACACACCCAGTCCAGGAATCAAACCAGTTTATCACACACAGCAATCCAGCATCAGCCTCTAACCACGCACAGGCAGCTTGCTCAGAAAAGCATCTCTGCTGAAGTCAGCTGCATCACTATTTTACTACCCTTTAGCCTGTATGGCAAAAAGAACACGGATATTAAGGCTCAGAAAACTGGCATACTTTGTACAAAGTACACATGGCAAAGCACTGCTACCTGGTTGTTTCAGTAAGGCTTCTCAGGACTTACCTGGTGCAGAAACCAAGATCTGGCATCTGGTAAGAATGGCCAGGAGGAAATCGTTGTGAGAGTGGACTGTGTAAAGACAGACAGTTCATTAGCAACACATCAGTACCCAGAGACACTCCCTCAAACCAATCTTACAGTAGCTCACAATGCCCTTCCAGTCACACATTGCTCACATGTTTAGCTACACAGGCACAACTCTCAATTTTTTTGAGACCTTTTTTCTAGATCCACAAAACTGCTACTACTGCACTAACAAAAAGGATACTACACATGATATGAAAATAAATTTTGTCACTTCTTGGTGTGCTACACATGCAAATCCAGCCCTAAAGCATGCAACATGAAACATCGGGTGCATTCAGCCAGTCAGAGAAGGATCCAGTGTCCCTCCTGCCATGCAGACTTATGGTAGCAGAGCTTTTGGTTTGCTAGGAAAGCACCAGTAAGACCCACTCCCAGAGAGGGAAAATTAAGTCAAACAGGTTCTAGACAAATGCAACTTCCTTGCAGAAAGGTCACTGGAACACAAAATAAGTAAACAGTCATCAGAAAGAGCGAAGATGAACTTCATAAGCAGGGTCAGAGGGTGAAAGGCTTCTCTCTAGCTTTTGAACACAAGCACTAACAGACTCCCTGCTCTTTCCCATAGAGATCACAAACATGGAGGTCAGGAGCCCCAACAATAATCTCAGCAATGCCCACCACTGTTCACAGACCTACAGAGAGGCAACGACAAGAGACTGTCACCCTCCAGTATTCCCACCCGCCACCCTGAAGAACAGAAAAGGCACCTGCCTGCTGCAGAACTGCCTAGGTGAGTTTGGAGTTCCCTTCCCCACTTCAACCACACCAGTTCAGTCCCAGCCACAGGAAGAACACAGCATGGAAAGGACTGGGTTTCTACACTGACATAACAAAATGGCTTTTTGTTTGCTGGGAGACCATAATTTACCGTATTCTCACAAAACCAAGTTGCCTGTCAGTGCCAAGGCCACAAAGAGGCCTTTCCCCAGCAGCTCAGGGCACCTCCCACCTAGGACTACAGGAGCCCCAGCTATTCTTATTTCATTTACAGCAATTTCCCTGTCCAGGAAGCAATGTGCAGCAGAGAGGAGCTCCTCCCAGGCCTGGCAAACCAGCATCAGAGCCACAGAAACACAAACACGAGATAGCTTTTTACCATTGTCTTGCGTGAGAAGCCTGCGCGCTTCCAGGTCAAACTCCTCCTTACTGATCTTCTGCTTGAACCAGAGCTTCAAATTGGCCCAGTACCTAGGGGAGAGCGGGAAAGATAGAAACACCAAACTAAAAGCGCTGCTCATAAACGCCCTCCTTCCCAACACCAGCACAGGGGGCTTCGGAGCCCAGGCCAGCGCTGAGGCTTCCGCACAGACACGGTACAGACGCGCGCCCAGGCCCCGCTGCCGCTCGGCCTCACCCTCCAGCCGGCTCCCCTCCTCCACCGCACTCACTGCTTCACGTTCTCGCCCAGCGCCTCACTGAGGCTCTTCTTGGCCGCCTCCAGCTCGCTCACGTACGTCGCCATTACCGCCACTACCTCAGAAACACAACAAAACCTCCCTCCCCCCAAGCCACGCGGTGCGACGGCAGCCGTAAAGCACAGAGGGGGCGGTGTCCGTGCGCATGTGCACAGGCGGCAGTGTAAGTAGCTGCGGTCTCAGGTTCAGCCATGCCGGGCTTGCTGCTGGGCGACGAGGCGCCCAACTTCGAGGCGGACACCACGCAGGGACGAATCCGCTTCCATGACTTCCTGGGAGACTCGTGAGCATCGTGGGAGGGAGGATCGGGAACGGGGGACCTCGGCGGGAGGGCGGCTGGGCAGGGGGATGACCCCGGGGCCGGCCCGCGGGAAAGGGGCCGCTCACCGCGCAGCGGACTGGCGCAGGGTCCCGGGGGCCGATTGCCTTCCGCTTCGGGCGCCGAGAGCTTGGGTTTTGTTTGCAGATGGGCACGGGCGTTCATTGGCCGTCCCCGCTTGGGAGCTTGGCGGGTTTCTCCCAAAAACGTTCGTTCTCCCCTCGTGGAGCAGCCACGGTGTGTGTGACACGGGCCGGGGGCCGCGATGTGCCAGGGGAGCGCGGCGGCGAGGGGCGCGCAGGCCGGGCCGAGCGCGGGGAGCCGCCTCTCCCCATCCTTCCTGCGGGCTGTGCAGCCAGCGGGCCGGCAGAGCTCACCACGGGCGAGCCGAGCCCAGGGAGAGCGAAGACGGGCTCTGAAAACCGCAGAGCCCGGACAAGGGCAAAGCCAGACTTGCCAGGGCACAGCTCAGTCCAGGGCAGCCCCAGCGATCAGCTGGCGTGTCACGTATGTCCCGTACGCCCCTGGAAAGTGAGCCTGGGCTTGCGAAGGTGTGTAATCGAGCAGTAAAGGGGTCTGGTCCTGTTGGAGCCGCTTGTTGAAAGTGGAAAACCACTTGCCTTTAGGCACTGTTTCCCCTGAAAAACTTGTTGCTCCATTTCTGGCTAGAGCAGGAGAGTGCTGGCACAGCACATTTAGGACTCGCTTCCTGCAGTGCTTGGCAGGGTTGAATAAGTGTTTGAGTCCGCTTCTGTCAGTGTTGTGAGCTTGGGCAAATGGGGAGAAAAGAACTCTCTTAGTGAGAAAATAAGATGCAGGGCTATGTTGCAGCCTGAGCACCCACATGATAGCTTTCTTGGGCAGCTTCTGTCTGGGTTTTTGCTGCCTTTTTTTCAAGTAGTACACATATGGTATAAAGGGACTTTTAGCACCACTGGCCAGGTCACTGCCCTGTAAGTTGTGTTGTTGAGCCATCTGCAGGGTGCCTCACTGTATCCCTCCAGCTCTGTTCCCATTTCTCTAAGACAGGACAGAGGTGAGCTGTACCAAAACAACGTCTCGCCCTAATGCCATCTCCTGCTCTCTTCTTTCAGATGGGGCATCCTCTTCTCCCACCCGCGGGACTTCACACCCGTCTGCACCACAGAGCTTGGCCGGGCAGCAAAGCTGGCCTCCGAGTTCAGCAAGCGCAATGTGAAGATGATCGCCCTCTCCATTGACAGCGTCCAAGATCACATGTGCTGGAGCAAGGTATGGGGCATGAGGAGGCACAAGGGGAGCTTGCACTGCTGCCTTTGCTCTGAAGGCCAGAGGAAGAGTCCACACAGAACAAAGCACAGGCTCAGGATTACATATCTCAAATCCCAAAGCACATAGGATAGGAGTGGCAAAAATTCAGAGCAGGAATAGGAAGGTCTGCTCCATCTTCTTGGAGCACTCCACAAAGTCCAGGGCACTCTATGTACTAACACTTTGAAATAAGAGGAAAATAGTATTACTGCTCTCACACCAACACCTGAAAGAGTAACACATAAATGAAGCTGGTGCCAAAACCTGAAGGAAAGCAGTCTCTCCATAGACCTTCAAAAAGTTCTGTAATAAAACAGGAAAGGGAAGGGGGAAGGGAAAGGCAAGGAAGGGAAAGGAAAAGGAAAGGAGGCATCAGAAGTGAACAGGCAGTCTTCAAAGGGTACAGTTCGTGCCCAGACACGGAAAAGAAAACAGAGAACAAAGAGGGACATGTTAAACTTAAAACCACAAGTAGGAGAATGTTAAATATAAAACCACCATAAAAGGAGTATATAAAAAGATGGGAACAAAATAGCTTGCTGAAAGAACATAAAAGAAACTAATTAAAAATTTCAGTTGCAGCCTCAGCAGTGGCACGCTGCCAGGGAGTAAGATTCCGGGGCTCATAGGTGGCAGGGGTGTAAAATAAGCATTTTAGACAGATATGGCCAGAGGATAGAAATGCATGGGTGAATTACCTGCTTTTTAATTTGCTCTTAACATTGAGAATATTTTCACATTTTCCAGGAATAAGACATGCATGCAATAAGAGGTAGTAAAAGTGAGAAATATCCACACTTCCACATTGTTTCATTGCTGACTGGCTTTAGAAATTACTTAATTGCTTTTTAGCTTAAATTGACCTTCTTTCCTGAGGGATGCATAGCTGATGTCCCTCCAGGCTCCAGAATGGTCTGGGAAAACTGGTGTACAAATCCCACGCCAGTAAATGAGATTTCCATGCTGGTCAAACGGGCTGAAACCACCAGTCAAAATAGCAGATAACATCCCATTAAATATAGCAGAAAGTTTGTGCTTTTGTAAGGGAGTCTCATCTCATGGCTGGCTAAAGCCATGTGAAGTTATTGCTGGCTTTTACAAAGTCTTAAAATTTCCAAGAAGCTTTGGACAAAAGCAGCTTTGCAAAGGGCAGGCTCTTTTCTGCAGGGAGACAGGATGAGGTGGTAAGTTGCTTCAAAGGAGGGTCTGCAGGGATGCTTGGAGTTCAGCACACTCAGGTGGTTGGAAAAGATAGAACATATGAACAATGAGCTGATTTTGCTGACATTATGGAATTATTCAGCACAACCTCAAGGTAAAATCAGAAGTTGCAGAACAGTCACTTGACAGTAACTAATGGGAGGCAGAGTTTAGAAATGTTTAGAAAATCTTCCAGAACAAGGATGGAGAAGGACAAGGGCAGTAGTCCAAGCTGCAGAGAGCTTTCTGTCAGGCTGGGAGAGGCCTTGCAGGCAGTGGTTTGCGTGGGAAGCTTGTGTCAATGCTGGAGGCAGTTTTGTCTCCTTGTAGTGTAAAGAAAACAGAGGGAATGGGCAGCTCTGTTCTGGGGCAGAAACTGCAGATTAACCTTGCTTTAATGTTGGCAGCTGATCTGCCTTGCTGCCTTTAGCAGGCTCTTCCCAGCCCTGCTGTGGCTCAGGATGACGTGTATGGGTGGTACTGCAAACTACAAGAGTAACTCAACTGCTTTGGCCAAGTCCAGACCAGATTCAGAGACGCTCAAAATACAGTTTCGCTGTGAAGTGGGTCAAGTGTGGACTAGCACAAGGAGCAACCTCATAAACTATGGTCACAAGGGAGAGCCTGCAAAGATGTGGAAGGGGATTGTTTTCTGTCTCAGCCATGATTCACCTGCACTCAGACTTTCACTGTGTTTTCAGAAGTGTTTAAGCAAGCTAGGAGTGACTTGCTCTGTGAGACTAGCTCCTCATACAAGACCTGTGAAGTGTTCAACATGGTAACTTTGTTAGCTTTAGAGTTGCTGGTTTGGTCTGTCACTAGAGAAACTGTACCTTAAGAGCACAGTCCAGTTCAGGTGTGACACCAGCACATCTGTCAGTAGTGCTATATTACTCAATTTGGAGAGGGTCAGAAGAGGAACACCTCTGGTCTCAGGGAAAGGTGGTTAAATCTCCCTGTGTCAGAAGCATTGGCAGGACTTCCCTATTTCTCCATACCCACTTCCTGGGGAAAATAGCTGGTCCACAGGCAGTTCCAGAGGTGAGCCACAGGGTGTGAGCATAGACAGCCTAACAAATAACCTCTAAGAATGAGGCAAAGTGCAGCCTGGCGTGCAGGTTTCTGGTTTGTCACCTGGTTTCTGGAAGCAGAGAAACTTCAGGGAAGTCTGTGCTGTCCCAGCCTGCAACTAAGGAGCCAAATAAGTCACAAGCTCCTGTAGAGCAGCTGCTGAGCACATTTCTGCATGGCCTCTTGCAGGAGCTTGCCCCACACATAAAGCCTTGTGTGGAGATCTCCCTGTATAGTCTCTGCCTCCTGTGGTGGTACCCACAACAATGAGCACAAGCATGCCATGTTTTGTCTCTGCAGGATATCAATGCATACAATGGGGGACAACCCGAGGAGAAGCTCCCCTTCCCTATCATTGCTGATGCAAACCGGGAGCTCGCTGTCAAGCTGGGAATGCTGGACCCAGATGAGCGAGACAAGGATGGCATACCCCTGACTGCTCGCGTGGTGAGTACCTGGAGCACTGCTGCACAGCAGCCTTCTCAGCAGGAGACTTCACCTATTGTCCTGCCCTGTGTCTGTGAGGCTGGGTTTGAAGATGGGCACAGCTTATCTGGGTGGGAGGTTGACTTCCTTGGGATAGATCCATGGGTTGTGCTGTGAGAAGAGGCTGGTGTAGCACTGGCCTGCTGGCAGCAGCTCCATCTACCAGCTCATTCTGGCTGTGCCTGTCCTAACACAGAGGTGACAAAAGAACTTGATCTGCTGCACTCCAGTGCTTGCATTAGAAAGGCACGGGTCAAAGGGAAGAAACATTTCAAGTAGCAGACTAATCTGGCATGAGATACAGGAGCACTCAGAGTATACACTGTGTTCCCTGGGTGTCAGTTGTTGCTCTAGATCCCCACCATGGCATCTCCCCTGCCCCAACACCTTCAATCAAGTATATCACCTTCCAGGAAAGGGAGGAGCAGCAGGGCTGAGCAGATGCAGCAGACCAGTTGCATTTTACCTGGGCCCTGATCCTGTCTCTCTGTACTCAGGTGTTTGTTTTTGGCCCGGATAAGAAGCTGAAACTCTCCATACTGTACCCAGCCACCACTGGGAGAAACTTTGATGAGATCCTGAGAGTGGTGGACTCCCTGCAGCTGACGGCATACAAGAAAGTCGCTACCCCTGTGGACTGGAAGGTGAGGAGGGGTGCAAAGCTCACGGCTGGCCACTGAAAACATGCATTGAAATGTCAAACAGCCTCCTTTGGAGGAGGACTCACAGAGCGGGGAAAGCTGATGAGGTCGTGGGATATGGGTTGCTGCAGTCTGGAATCAGCCTTAAGAACCTCCCTTTCCAGCCCTCAGTGCCCAGTGCCAGCAAATACTCAGCTTGGCCTTTCTGGCTATCAGTACTTGAGCTTTGTGCCAAGGCAGGTCCTGCCCTGTGATAAGGAAGGGCACTACCAGCTGTCAGTGTGCCCAAGTCTGCTCAAAGCCAGCACAGCGGCAGGAGTGGAGCACCCTTCCCAGGCCCACACACTGCTCTCCTTCCTTTGAGCCAGGAAGGGCCAGTGTGGGCACAGAAATTTACATAGCATGTACCCAGTAGAGACTTATCCTTATAGAAGGTTACTAGTTGCTTAGTTGTGGTCCTTCCTGCATCTTAAGAGATACCCAGATTTCCCTCTTGTTATTCCCTGTTCCCATGGGAGTGCTGTGGGAAAGAGCTGGCCTGTGGGATCCCATTTGCAGGGCCGGCAGAAGGCACAGTTCTCCCTTTTGACATCACCCATACCTCCTGATATAGCTCCCACTCAGTCCTCACTGTCAGCTCCAGGCAGAGCTGCAGGGGATATGCCTGGGGCACTGGGGCTGAGCATTCCTGGAGAGGCAGGGACATGCCAGCTCTATCCAGGCCTGCCAGCTCCTCGCTACTCTCACAGTTCCCATTTGCTCCCCAGCCTGGTGAGAGTGTCATGGTCGTGCCCACCTTACCTGATGAGGAAGCCAAGAAGCTCTTTCCCAAAGGAGTCTTCACGAAGGACCTCCCATCGGGCAAGAAGTACCTGCGTTACACCCCACAGCCGGAATGAGCAGGTCTGACCAGCCATCCTGCACATCGTTTGGCATCAGGAGTCTTTCTTGTGTCCAGCTCCTGCCTCCCTAACACTGTGCAACCAGCAGCCTCGTACTGTTACACTGATGATGCATTGCAATACTAAACCAGTCCTCCCCATTCCTTTCACCTTCCACATCTCAAAACTAAAACCCCGAGTGTTTTCTTGCCTTGAATCAGCCCCACAAGGAAGAGGTTAGCAGACCAGTGGGGACTCCGGGGTTTGTGCTGTGGAGTCTCCTGTTTCAGAACCAGCTGAGATTTTTCCTGGAGGCACATTAAGAAGCACGGTGTCAGCAGCCAGGCCCCAGAGGGTTGTCCTGCTCAGTTCACGCACTTCCCATTAGGAAATTTTTGGGGGTTCCAAACTGCTGTGTGCCTTTCGGAGCAGCTGTCACTAACGCATTAACACCTTTATCTGGTCCTGTGCATAGGGAAGGAGCTGCAGAGCCAAATCTCTCACTTCTTACTGCTTTCTCATATCTTGCTGGAAGTTGTTTTCAGGTTTTGGGGAAGAAGGAGTAGAGCGAATAAACTGATCTTCAGTACTACCTGCAGTACACCCTGTCTGCCTCTGCTGGCATTCATGGCACCCCTGCACCACCTACTTTGTTCCTTTGTGGCTGTGCTGCTGGAATGTATGCCCATGTTCCTGGGTGGATGGCAGTGGCACAGACTGACCTTGTTCTTGCTCTGTAAATAAGGCACTTGGGAAACACAGGTTGTCCCATGACAAAGTCTCAGACAAGGCAGGGGGCCCAGGGCAGAGGCTTGGTGAGGTGGTGAGACCTCCTCCAGGAATGTGCTTCAGACTGGCCTGCGTAAGAAGCTGGGGGGCATGAGCAGGCATGATACAAGCCATGTGAACTCCTCCCTGCTCTTCCATACCTACATCTCCGGGATTTGTGGAGATGGGCAATGTCTTAATAGAACACTAGAGAAGAAACCTGCTCACTGAATAGCACATAGGCTGTCTGCCAGCATCTCTCAGTGCCCAGTGCACTCTTAAAGAAATTGGCTGACTTAAGGCACAGATTTACCCCACAGCAAGTGGGGACTAGTAGGGTTGATGATCATGGTGAGCAACATGCTGTATGCAATGAGATACCCTCCAGCATTCTGCAGACCCGAATCCTGGGGCAGCACCTGGGATGTGGCCCATCAGTCCTTGGAAAACATCAGCCACTAGCTTGTCCTGCCAGCCATCACTGTCCTCTTTCATACCAGCATACAGGCCAGGCCACCCTGAGCACATCCTTCCCCAAACATGGCTGCATTTCAGTGAGCTCCCCCTTCCATTATTCCCTGGCTACCCACAGCTGGGCTGCATGAGCACCTGGTTCCTTGCTGTTCCCTCAGCATGCAGTCCTCCTCTTGATCCAGTTTCCTAAGGGAAAAAGGGCTGCCTGCTTCCTGCCCCGAGCTCTCCAGCTGACGGCCCACTTTCTGGAAGCTTGAGGACACAGCCCCACGGCAAGCTTTGTGCAAACAGGCTGCTCTGAGCATCCCTTGGGAAGGGGCACTGCAGTGTAAGCACAACCTCTCTGGGACACCAGAGAAGCCACCTGCAGGTCAGGACAAGGGCGAATGAGTCTTCCCACCATACCCAGGGGCTTAAAGCTGGCAGGAGCAGACAGTGGTCCCACTGCTGAGGCAGCCCATGAATTCTTGCCTGTTCCCCCACACTACCATGGCCCCAGAGGTGCAAGGCAGCCAGACGGACTCAAGCAAGCACAGAGTTTGGTTCCAGTACAGCTCAAGTGGTTTTCTTTTAATCCCAGAGAAGTAAAATGCAACATTTGAGTTGGTAATAACATCCAGAGACAGAAGTCCAAGCCCCCTACTCAGTAAAGTCATTTGTGTTTAAGGCACTCTGCAAAACCAGCTTTCCTCTTCTTCTGATTTTCCCCATGCGGCAGCAGAATACCTGGTTTGGTCTTTTCTCCATAGTGACATCCATGCGTCCTGGCTCTTCTCACCATCTCCAGGAACTGGCAACAGCAAATCCAGCAGCAGCCATCAGAGAAATGCCAGGAGGCTGGATCAGTAAATACAGATGGGCATGGGAAGGAGCACAGTGCCCAGGGAGGGGGCACAGGGCTTCAAGCTTCTGCAGGAAAGGGACAGGCACTGGGTGTCCTCCCTGCAAGCACCAATGTGATTCCCTTCCTTTTCTTCCCCTGGCTCCAAAAGGAAATGGGAGTAGGGGGACCCTCAATCATCATTCCCCAGTGGTGCTCCCAAACATGCAGCAGCACCCCAAAATGCAGGGGGCTGGGGGGGGGAACCCAGCTGCCCCCACCGTGCAGCAGAAATTAACCCCCCAACTTCCAGCCGTCAATAAATAACAATAAATAACTTAAACCTCAAGTAAATAAATAAATAAATAAATAAATAAATAAATAGGTAGGTAGCTAGCTAGATAAATAAATAAGTGACCCAAGGACAGGATGGAGGGGAAGGGCACCCCGAGGCTCAGGGCAAGTGGAACATGCAAGTGGGCATTTCCATGACCTGCTCCTCCCTGAGATAACGGGGTGCTACTGCAAAAGGGGGGCGCAGGGAAGGCATCCCATGGTGCGGTTGGGCAACAGAACCCATGGTTCTGAGTACTCTTCCCTGGCATGGGCTCTGCAGCCAGGGTTCCAGCTCCAGGTCCCAATCAGTACAGCTGCAGGCCACAGGGATGTGAGCAAAACCCCAACTCACACACTGGAGCTCTTCCCTGTTGCCTCTCTCCCTCCCTCTCCTCCCCTTCACTCAAACATAGAGCCCTGTGCCCAGGCTCCACTGGTGGGTGCTACTGAGCCCATCCGGCACCTTCAGCCAGAGTGAACACGCACCTTTTGTGAACATGCAAACTGCATGTTTCTGCACACTACTTTTGTAATTTTTTTTCCCTTTTAAACAGGGAAATGCCCATGTAGACAACCCACACATCAAACCGAGTGAAGTGCATCAAACAGAATTAAGCGCATCAAATCCAGCCATCAGAGAGGAGCAGGCACGGCAGCCCAGCAGAAGCCCGGAGGGGTGAGCACAGGCATGGCCCCAGGGCTCATCCAGAGCCTGCCTGCAGGCTGGGGCAGTCCTGGGAGCTCAGGCACAAGGCTATGGCCAGGCACAGAGCCCGACACCAGCAGCAGGCAGCACCAAGTGCCTCCGTAGGGACACTGCAGACATACATGGACAGAAATGGCAGACACTGCTATCCCAGTGTGGCCAGCCAGCACATCCCAATAAATTCAACAGCACCCCTAACCAGCATCCTCGCTCTCCCAGCCAGCAGGCACCACGGTGCTGCCACAGCATCTCCCCAGTCTGACAGCTGCACGCAGCCCTCGAGTTCCCACCTGTTGGGGAACCCCTTCCACTAGCTTTTTAGCTGTGATGCTGCCAGAGACATTCCTGTCCCACTGGGTCAAAAGTACACATCTGCCTTATTTCAAACCAAAAGGTACTTATCCCTTCTCTTTCCACAAAGACTACAGAAAATTGTATTTAAAGTTTCTAACCCTTCTCCACACATGCTTTTTGAGAAACAAAACATCAATGATAGCAAAAGCTGCCATCAGTCCCGTATCAGAACAAAACCATGGGCAGAGTCTCATGAGAGTGGGACATCTTCCCACACTGGCAAGTTCCCAGTGGAACTTTTGCTCCAGAAAACAAGCAAACCAAGACTCAGAGTCCCCTCCCCCTCCAAACCTTTCTCACCACAAGGCTATAGCCCCTAGCAAAATTCAGGTGTAGGCACCAAAAGCAGCAGATTCCCAGTCCATAGTGAGGCCAAGTGGGAGGAGTAGGACCACAGGCCTCAGCATGGGAAACTGTGCATCAAGGCGTCAAAATGCAATACTCCCAAAGGGAAAAATAAATAAGAATCCAATCAGCAGCAAACACTACTGAGAATAATAAATAGCACAGGGATTTCACACGGATTTTTGGTCTAAGATGCCTGGGGAACTCCTTTGCTGGAAGGGACCAGGGTGCACATCCTGCCCTGGAAAAGCACAAGCCATGGCCGAAGCTCTGCAGAGCGATGCCACAGAGATGTGCCAGCACACCACAGGAAGCAAAGCAACGCTGAGGGCAGTGCTACTAATACCACACGAAAGGCTTTGCATGGAAGTGCCAAAAACAGTGACCCTCCCCAGGCTCTCCTGGCAGTGGGGCAGAAGATGAAACCCTCCCAGTGGGAATTATCCACATCCCCAGGGCAGGTCAAACCTCCCATGGCATGAAGGCAGAGACATGAGCTGGAGGAGCCACAGGGCTCATGCTGGGGCAGAGGACAGAGCAGAGAAAGCAGCAAAAGTCATAACCATCTGCCCAGGTGCAATGGGGTGCCTGTGGCGCAGGCAGGGCAGATTTATGCCTCTGCTGTGTCTCGAGGGCAAGGTACTGGGGGTTGCAGGTTGCAGCCCATAGCACCACACCACCCCAGAGGATGCCAGTCATCCAGACAGTGAGGGGCAATGGGAAAGATAAATAAAACCCTGTTACCCTCCAAGCACCTGCAGCAGCAGGAGGCAATGCCCAGGCAGAATGCTCACCTCCTTCCCAGGCAAACCCAGGCCTGCCTTGCACAGCCTCTGCTCACATCCCTGCCTCCAACCCATGGAAAGGAGATCTCCATCCTGCAGAGCCTGGGGAGTTACTGCAAGGCATGCCATCCTCTACATCAGCAACCCTGCCAGTAGCCATCCTGCTTTGTGGGTGGCGGAGAAGGAGGAGATTCTCCACATGAGCCAGCATTTGTATGGAAAATGAGCAAGCACCCAACTTCTTGCAAAGGACGGGGGTCTGCAGTGGAAGAGTGTGAGTCCCAAGTCACCTCCAAGCTGGTCTGGGCACCCCACACAGAGTCAGTGAGTACCTGGGCAGGGTCAATGGGCACTGCTCCCGATTTCTCATTCAGCTGAGAATCGATTTTGCTCCTGTAAGAAAAGGGTCAGCAGGATTTGGGGGGAGATGGGGGGAGATGGGGGTTGAGGAACTACAAAGGATTAGTGCACCTTAAAACGAAAGGACATCTAACCTGCCCTTAGATCTCACTCCAATACAGAAAAGAGCTATGGCATCTCCTACACTCACAACTACTCCAAACACACCCAGACGCATGCAAAACATGTCCCACTTCCCCTCAGCTGTGGAAAACCCATCCTGGGCAGTGGTATCGGCCAGCACCAGGCTCCAGCCCAGCACCCGGCACTGCCAGCTACCATTCCACTCCCAGACCCCCAGCCCAGCCCCAGCAGGCAGGACCAGGGCTCGATTATCGATCCAAATGCATAGGTATAGACACCACGAGGACACCCATGATCCAGCAGGAAGGGTCACCACAGGAGCTCTCCACGTCCAGCAGACACGGTCTCCGCTTCTACCTCCAGCTGGGTGGAAAGCAACATTTGCCAGCAGCATGGTTTGATCGCACTCATGCTCCTTGCATTGCCCTGCAAGGAAAGATGACTCATTTAGGTCAGACGGCCCCTTTGCCAGCCGCAAGCCCCTAGAAGTACTTGATTCTGTTTCCTGGGAAATCCTCCAGCTCAGTGATCCCTCTTCCACATGCCCGTGCCAGCCAGGCTCTCTTTCTGACTAAGAAGGAGGTGCATTTCCAACCACAGCCACAAAGGCAGGAGAACCCAAGAGCTCTGCTTTGGCTCAGGAACCCCATTCATTTGCAGCAGGCTGACAGCTCCCAGGTCCTCACATGCGCGCCCTGGCGCTGATCTACTTGGGAGGTATCACAACTATAGGCTGGCCTCGCTTGGGTCTCCACATGAGGACTTGGGCATCGTTGGCATTGGGTTTCACTAGTGCATTTGGTGGGATGGGCTCCATCCTGCTGAGGATCCGGGGCTGCTCCTGCTGAGTCCTTCCCACCAGCCGTGCCCGCTGCCCCAGCAGCTGCATGGGATCAACCTCAATGTCCACTCTCATCCTCCACTTTATAGTCTGCAAGATGATCTTTTCCTTGGTGGTGGTGTTCATGGCCACCAGCCATGTGGTAAAGCTCTGGTCCCTTTTAATCCTGGTCAGCAGCGGCACATTACTGTTACTTACAGGGACAGCCCAAGTCACACTGGGGTAGAAATTGTCATTCATGCTCACTGAGAACCTGGAGATCTTGTTAGTGGGCCCAACCAGGGTTACAGTTTCTGTGGTGTTTCCGTACCAGGGGTAGCTCACACCATCTGAATCGCTGATGGCTTTTACTCTTCCTTCTCGCAGGTCGGGCAGTTCCCAGCTTGACCTAGTGAACAGGAAGGGAAAGGCCAGGTTAACAGGGAAACAACAGCAACAGTGTCCAGCAAGCAACACTGAGGCAAGCAGTATGGGGACTGTCTCCCCACCTGCAGCTAGCTTTCAAGGACCTCATTTAAGAACAAATTTGGCTTCAGTCCCTTTGCTGAGCCTTCAGGGCCAGCTGAAGTCTTTGCTCTGCCAGCACAACACTATTTTAATTAACCTGCAATCAAACCAACTGGGCCAAAACTCATTGCTGAGTCTCTCTGGGGTCACTCTCTCTTTAATCAGCTCCTGAGCTGGAGAACAGCCTTTTCCATCCATCAGCTGCAGCACTGTGGCCACAGCACTGGCCCCTTCCTGCAATAAAAGTCTGTGATCTTTATGCCTGTAAATACACGCTCCTGCACAGAGGCACACACAATAATTAGATATCACAATTACGCCTGCTGCTGGTGCAATGAAGTCCCTGCAGTATGGCTGGGGGGGAAATTCCATCCCAAATCTTGGCTGACAACCACGTTAGCAACACTGCGGGGCTACAGCAAGGAAGACAATCACCACGTGGCAATTACAAGCAGGGAGCTCTGGTGAAACCTCCTGCTGAGTCCAAGCTCCAGCGCCAGATGTATCTAGAGCTGCCTGCAAGCGGCCACCATCCCTGTGACAAATGACAACCCCTGCTCTCTCCCGTGTCCCCAGGTGCTCTAGTGCTACACACAAATGAATCTGCCACAAAGCAAGGACATGGGCAGGCAGTACCCCTAATGCCTGCACACACTGCTCTGCCTGCTGCCCTGGGCAAGCTGCAGAATGGACCCCCCAGCCATCTCCAGATCCATGTTGCATCACCCTTTCAAACGGCAAAAGACACAATGGCAGAGCCAACAGCTTTGTCCCGAGTCACCCGCACGCCCGGCCTTGGGAAAAGTTGGTTTCCAGCAGCCATTTCTGCACAGCACTGCACAGCTTCCCCCTCTCAACAAGCCCAGGGGGCAACTCCCCCAGCACACCCACACACATGACACAGCCCCACGAAAACTAGCCACTTGTCAGGGACAGTGGCCACCAAACCCTCCAACGTGTGAGCTTCAGGTCACCCAGCTGGTGCTGGAGCCAGCTGCAGGGCCAGAGGAGCGTGAGGGCCAGGGCACTGCAGGGTCCGGTCTGATGGGGCAGGGATGGTGCCGGGAGCAGGTGCTGGGGTGAAGGTAACACCCGTGCACACCTGTGGGTGCAGACATGGGCTGAAGGCGCAACAGGCGGTGCGCGGGGGTGCTGCCCACGCCGGGTGCTGGGGGGCCCATGTCATACCCAACCCGCTGCACACCGTGGGGCCTCTGCATCCCCGCTCCCGCCCAGCGCAGCCGGGGCGCCATGCCCGGTGCCAGATCCCGTCCCCCCAACCCAGCGCGCTGCTGTGGTGCCAACGGTGGTGCCGGTGCTCACACGCCGAGGTCGCTGTAGGTGTTGTAGAACTCCATGTGGTTGCAGGCCTGGATCCAGCCCACCACCCAGGTGTGCCGTCGGGCGATGGGGGGCATGAGGACGCGGGCCGAGGCGCGGAAGTAGGGCGTGCGGTACCGCAGCACCACCGGCGAGCTCTCCTCGATGGCGGTGGCCGCCGGCTCGATGGTAGCCGACACGTCCGACACCACGATCTGCTCCCGACGCACCCGCGCCTTGCAGGCCACGCTCTGCAGGCACCCCATCGCCGCCGCCGAGCCGTCGTCACCCGCCGCCTCCGAGCCGCGGGGCCGGGGGGGCGGCCCGTCCCCCCGCCGCCGCACGCCCGCAGCCGCCTGGGGCTGGGGCGCACCTTCCAGAACATCCGCGTGTTCCGCGGCATGACGGTGCTGGAGAACGTCATGGTCGGCGCCGAGCGCCCCGGCAACGACATCGCCGAGGACCCGGCCGCCGTCGTCGCCCGCGCCCTGGCCGCCGACGGCTGGCACCCCGTGCTCGGGGCCCGCCGCGTGGAGCGCTGCGAGGAGCTCGCCGCCGAGATCGGCGGCACCGCGCTGGCCCACGTGCGCTGGGAGTGGCTGCTGGTCGTCAACGCCCCGATCGCGCTGATCGCCTGCGTCGGCGTCCGCCTCGGCGTCGCCGCGGATCGTCCGGAGGACCTCACGCAGGACCGGCTCGACCTGCCGGGCGCCGCGCTCAGCGTCCTGACCATCGGCCTGGCCTGCTGGTCGCTGACGAGCGGCGTCGAGCACGGCT
>JBCJKH010059394.1:8429-24769 GCA_039877255.1 Loriculus beryllinus | reverse complement strand
GGGCCCACGTTCGCCTTTCCCGGCGCCTTTTCCTCCAGTCCCCGGCAGGAGCTGGACGGGCCCCGGAGCCCCCCTCTGTCCTCGCCCACCTCCGCCGGGAGCGAGCGCCGCGGCTGTGCGGAAAAGCCATGGGAGGCAAGACCTCGGCACCTGTTCAGCTGAAATCAAGGGCTTACAGTATACTGGGCAGCCTGGCTTGGTGGTAGGAGCGAGCGAAAGGAAAGGAGAAGCAAGCAAGCAAAAGTGAGAGAGGATTGGAGCGACTGCCGCTGCCGGGGGAAAAAAAATAATAAATAAAACCCCAAGGAAGATAACTGAGAAGGAAAAGGATTTTCATGGCGCAGGCTGCAGAGCTAAGCAAGAAGACTGAAGGTTGCATCTCTGCTCTTACAGTCTCTAACTGTCTAGGTCCAGATAATGAGAGATTGTGTTGAGGATGCTGCTGCTGCTCCCCTGTTCACTGTGGAAGCCATCTCCAAATTAGCCATTACATATGGAAACTGGAGACCAGAATTTTAGAAAAAGGGATTAAGGCGTCTCATTTGGGGGGGGGTTCTCTCTTTATTTGTTTGGTTTTTCTTGGTTCTTTTATCTCTTCTTTTTTTTTTCTTTTTTCCTTTTTTCCTTTTTTTTCTATTTCAACCAGAACGTTTCCGATTTAAAAGGCAAGCCTCTTCCCGTGTGGTCTTTCTAATTTACACTCTTTTCCGTGGGCTTTCTTACCTCCCTTTTTTGATATCTATCTCTCTATATATACCCATTATATTATTAGTCGGAATTATTATTCATTTATTTTATTAAACACACACACCCCAAGAATCAGAAGGCGGTTGGGTATTTGTATAATGAAGAATTATGGGGCTCTTTGACAGAGGTGTTCAGATGCTTTTAACCACCGTTGGTGCTTTCGCTGCCTTCAGCCTGATGACCATAGCTGTGGGGACCGACTACTGGCTTTACTCCAGAGGGGTTTGCAAGACTAAAACTGTCAGTGAGAACGAAACCAGCAAAAAGAACGAGGAAGTCATGACCCATTCTGGATTATGGAGAACCTGCTGCCTGGAAGGTATTTGATTCTGGATCTCCACCACCCCCTCATTTCCTCTCCCACCAACCCATGTTTCCCCCCCCCCCCCCCCTTCCAAATAAATCCCTCCACATTCCACCATTTTCTCACTTCATTCCTTTCACCACGGATCGAGAGCAGTGGGCTCGGTTACTCAGGGCACAGAGGCAAGAAGACAGGCAAAACATTCTCTGTTCCGTTCCCTTCTCCCTTCCTCTCCCCCACATTCCACCCCCACCCCTCCCTGCGAAAAATTCACTTCCCCTCTCAAACTGGGATAACGCGCGTGTTACAAAAACACCCAACTGTGTGGTCTGCCTGTCTTCAGCTTGTTTGTACTGCCTGGGAAAGCAATGCCAAAATGCTGTATTATTGCTGTGCTCCGGCTGTAACCACAGACTGAAGTAATGTGCAAACGGCTTATTTGCAAAGATAAGACTGGGAGCGAGGGGTGATGCGGGAAGAGGGTGACTGCAAAGCACTTCGGATGCAATTATCAGTTCACTTGGGGGGGGGGGGGGGGGAAGAGAGAAAAGAAAGCAGCCCTGTTAGGTCCAATATGCCTCATCCAGTGAATCTAACGATTCCAGTCATCTTGAGCAGAGTTCAGAGCATTTCGTAATGTCTGTGAGCAACCACATCTCCCTGGGCTGGGTGCAGAGGGGTCTAGTTGGTGGCTGATTGCTTCGGGACTGGGATTTTTCCTGGGTTTGTTTGTTGTTTGGGGGGGTGAGTTTTTGTTCGGGGCTGTTGTTTTGGGTTGGAGGGAGGGTTACAAGGTTTATGGTAAAGGCTAAAAATAAACAAGCCTCTGAATGGAAAAAATCCAGCCTAAGTCTGATGTGGTGAAACTGAACAGCAACTCAGTGACATGTCTGATGGCAGAAGAGACACCACCGCAGCCAACTTCTCGAATCAGACGTTCCTAAGGGAGAGGGAAAGAAAAGAGGGGGCCAGTGATTTGCTTTTGAATATGTGTTGCTCAGTACTGCTATTGGCGTATGTGTGAGCTGGGGAGGTGGTCTTCAGCCTGTGCTGGAGGGAGAGGGGCAACCGATGTAAATGCGTGGTTTATGTTACACACGTAGCGAGGAGGAGAGAAGCGAGAGCGCAGGAGCGCACATTACAGCCCATTGTAAAAGCCCTGCTTATGAATTAGCTCCCAGCCGAAAGGTGGGCTCCCGGGGCTTTGTGGGCATCCAGGGATAACGCTTGGATCTGGTGGTGTCCACCGGAGCTGGGTGTGCCTGGAGCTCCCCAGCAGGAGACAACAGGGAGCGGGTACCGCAGGACTGATTCTCTCAGACCGATGCTGGGAGATGGGAAGGCAGTGGAGGGGGGGGGGGGGGATAAACTATGCATGTCCTGATGTCTCTCACCAAAGCAAGCTAAAGCTGCTGTTTGGAAATGGTTGTGTCCAGGAAGAAGCGCGAATTTCCCCCCCGTTCTTGGTGCAAACGTTTGAGTGATGGCTGGACATGTTTTGAATAGCTAAGTGACTTCATTGAGCGATGGTCTATTTGACGCATACTGCATTTAGTGCCCTTTGTCAACCCAAACTGCTGCCTTTTAACATATCCTGCAGAGGAGCTCTATGCTGAATACTATATGCTGTCTCCACGCCAGAAAATCAATAGCAGTAAATTAATGGGGGATGTTTTAAACACACGCGCTCGCACACACGCACACATTTCCTCCAAATAGATAGAGGTATATAGCAATAAAAAATGAAAAGCTTTTCAAATAGCTATTCATTAGAACCAGGGAAGGAGACGTCTCCTAATTAAAAATTAATGCGAGAGGGAAGAAAATAAATAAATAAATTAAAGAAGCCTAAATGCAAAGCCATGTGGGGAAGGGAGGATGCAGGGAAGAACTCCCTTCCTGAGCCGTGTCCCCAGGCTGGAGGGCGGAGGGAGGCTTGGGGTGAAGAGAGAAGGTATAAGGACCCTGACCAGGAGAGGCAGTGAATTCGGATCATGTCTATCTGCCCACAGAGCTGTAACCGAAGGGACGAGGTCGAAGGGGGAGGAGAAAGGGACGGGTGAGGTTTGTCAGATTGGAGGAGTTCAGGGTTCCTGCTCCTTTACATCTGATAGGACCCCACAGGCACTATGGAGAAGTGGCTTGCATGGCAAAGGAATGTACCAGGATGCTTCCAATTAAAAACCTCAAAGTGCCCCTAGCACAGGCCCTCTGTCCTTCCTTTTGATGCTCATCAGCGGGCTCAAATTGCAGCCCTGCACAAGGGGGTGAAATACAGCCTGAGCACAAGGTGCATGGCCCTGGCAGGGTATTCCCTCTTTCCCCAGCCATGTGAGGGTTGTGCTGACCCTTTCCCCCGACCCCCAGGTGCTGGGCAGAATCAGCAAGTGGGGTAGGAGGGTGCAATGCACCACACAGGAGCTGAGCCCAGCTCCAAGTCCCTAGCCCAAGTGCACAGGTTGCACCAAAACTTGGATAAAGGCTTGGTGGCAAGAATATGTCAGCAGAAGGCAAAACCAGCCCTACAGCCACATGCTGAACAGGCCCCGGGCATGGGTTCACTTCCTGGGGTGGCACGGCACAGGTCTGGCACCACCACTGCCAGGATGCCTCTGCCTGGATTCCCACAGCCCCACAGCATGCATGGGCTGCTGGCTGGCACTGCCTTGCCCACAGGACAGCACAGCCAGATACCCTCACCAGCCCCTGGATGGCAAACCTCTTACTGTCACGTCTTAACCTTAAAGGGGGTTATGGTCTTTCTCAGCAGGAGGAATCAGAAAGGTGTCCCTGATTGACTCACTCTCCCTGGTGAAAGCTGCCAGCTGGTGAGCAGGAGGGAGAAGGGAGCAGCAAAGGATCCTTTCCCCCATGATACAGAGGCTGGGCAGATTTGTGAAGGGAAGGGCTTGGTCCCAGCAGGCTGTAAAAAGGGCAAACCCCTTGGACTGTGCTCACACCCTGCCCACGGTGTGGCACAAAGGCTGTGGGACAGACACTTCTGCTGCCTGGGATGGGTGTCAGAACAGGTGCATAGGGTGAGGTGAGGTAGCGACGATGAGGGCAGGAGGCTTTGTAACAAGAAAATAATCAAAAGAGCCCAAACTTTGTCCTGCAACTGGTAGGAAACGTCTGACAAGGCTGTCTTAATTTCTGGGGATGTAGGGGAATGCTGGCATTAGTCAGGACTGTAGGATGTCTGAGATGGTGGACTCCTTGTGTTGAAAATACTGTGCTAAACTGTCTTTTTTCCCTTTGGCCAAGATACCCAGTAGCAAAAACGGACATGGAGCCTCAGTCTAGGCTGTACACGCACATATGCTGCGATCAGAATTGTGAGTTCCTCTTGGAGAATTTGGTCCCCAGGCTTTCAATTTCTGGGTTCCCTTCTCTTCAGTCGTTCTGTTCCCCACAGTGGACTTTCAGTCAGCATTCGCAGATCTTGGTATTGCTCCAAAGAAGAGTATCATTTGGGATCTTCCTGCTTGATAGGTATTTCTTTTACTCCCTTTCTTGTGTCCTATAGTGAGCCGCTGCTCTCCGGTGGGGCTGAAGCAGAGTGGTGGTGTCGGTTCACATTACTGCAGGTCACACTTCTGATTTTTTTTCCTCAGATTTTGGGGTTGTCCAGATGTGTCCCAGGGCCATTAAAAAATATCTGCCCTTCAAGAAAAATGGCCATTCTCAGCCCTTTAAGCGCATAGGCACAAACCACACACGTGCACCGAGCAATTGAGATCTGCAAGCTCATGCCAGATGTGGATACTGCACCTCTTACAACTTTGAAATGGCTGCAGATCTTCCAGCCTAAATCCTTCTTGGCACCGAGTGCTTTAAAACCGCTTTTTATTATGAGTGATGCCTTGTCTAATTCTTTCATTAGCTCCTGTAGATCTCCTATAGGATCTCAAAAAAGTGAGCGACGATGCCTTATCAGGGTCTTACGAAGCAAGCAAATGAAATGTATTTTATATCTGTAGGTTATTGGTTTTGTCATGTTGTCATTATTACTAGGAAAGAGATAGGTCTGGGAGGCTTTTATACTGAGAAGAAGGAAGAGAAGAGTCTAGGGCAGGCAGGCATGAGTGATGTGCATGGGGTTAGACATCCCTGTAGATCTGACTGGTGTGAAGGCAAGTAATTGAATGGATGTTGGTGGAGAAAATAATTCCTGCCTAGAGACCCTTCCCAAGGAAAATTAATGAGCTGATCTGTTCCCTTTCCAGCTTGTTATATCTGAACAGCACAGAAGAGTTAAGTGCAGTTTCAGTGTTTGCAAAAAACGAAGAGCTGACAGCACAGCGAGGCAGAGCACAGGCAATGGACAAGCTTCTGCCAGACAATCCTGGTGCTGTGTCGCTTCCTCATGCTGCCTTCTCCTACTGATGTTCACTCCTGGGCCACCTCTTTTCTTTCACACCCGTCTTATGAGTGCTTTTTTCCCTTATATTCCCTTTTACCTTTCCCAACTTCTTTTCTTTTTCCCTTCTTTCCTGTCAGCATCCCTAGTTTTGCGTTGCAGAATTCCTTGCTGTCCTACTTCCAAGGATCCACAAATCATCCGGGGTCCTTCCCCCTGACTTCCGCAGTTCTGATCCAGGGGCTTTTCTGAATACACAGTGAACAGAGCAGTAGATTATTAAGTCAGGGTCTCCATGTCTTCGTGGTTCAGGAGCAGGGGCAGCCTAGCACAGCCCTGGGATGCAGCAGGAGGCGATGGCCCAGTACAGAGCTGCTTGCTGCTGGCATTGCATCTGCCGGGAAGGAGGAGGATGCAGAGCAGGACAGGCCTTGGGTGAAGAGGAAGACAAAGGATTTTAAAAAGTGGGGTGGCAGATGGTGGGGAGAATTACCCAGGATCCCAGACTCAGTTAGGTTTGGTTCTCCTCTCAGCTTAAATTCACACCTGACTGTACCGAGAAGGCAGGGATGAGAGGGGCTGAGACCTGCAAGCTCAGTTCCTTTGTAAGATTTTAAACAAGGAATTGCTGTTCCTCACCACTGAGTCACTGGAAATGACTTTAAAATTGCTTTTAAATGATGAACTTTCCACCAACAGAGAAAGAGGAATGGGTTAATATTGTCCTGAAATGCACCAGAAATTGCCTTGCTGAAGAGAGTGAGAGCAAAATGCAGTGGGAGGGACATGGAGATTCAGTGTGGCAGCAGTAATGTATAAAGAAATTACACAGAGATAGAACAAATGTCTCTTTGCCAGGGAGACCAGGAGCTATTCCTATCTAGTGTTTCCCTTTTAACCCATTCTTCCCATGCAGCCTCCTGAGCCCCCATCTCACTTTGCTGCGGTTTGGTACAATCTAAGCAAGAGTTCTGGGGGAGGAGGACCGCTGAGGCTTGACAGCAGAATCTCCATATTTATTTCATTTACAAGCAGGAGCGAGGAGGTTGCCGGGGGGAGCAGGGAACATTTCAGGCTCTCAGATGGCTCTGCCCCCTGCCCCTGTTTGAAGAGCAGATTCCCAATCAAGCATACCGGGTTTATCCCAGGGGGGAGCCCTCGCTGCTCCATTCTGCGCCGCTTCTCCCTTCCATATTGCACTCGTTGTCAAGGGATGTGCTGCTGCCTTTCACGGGCACAAAACCTTCCCCCTTGGAGGGGGCTCTCGGGGATGGAAGGGGGCTTCTGCAGGGGGAATAGGTTAGCAGCGGGGCTCTTGTTCCGTGTCCTCCCTCTGCAGCCCCCATCCCAGGGCAACAGCTACCCAGCACGGGAAGCACAGAGCACAGAACAGGTCAGGCATACGTAGAATGTATTGTAAATACAATGCACTTAAAAGTTATTTCTCCTTTGCCTCTATGACCCCAGCTCTATTCTCGCCTCCATCTTTGACTCATTCTATCCATCTCCATTTTAATTTGCTCTCGTTTCCCTCCCCTGTTTTTCCTCTTTATTTTTCTCTTTCATCTTCATGTCTCTTCTGTGGTTCTCTCAAAAGCAGCTTCGCCTTCATTATTTCGCCCTGTTTCTCTCCAAGTTCGCTGAGGCCCATCCCCCTTGCTTTTTCCTCTGTTATATTATCTTGTCCTTGCTCTCCTCTATCCCCTTTGCTCCTGCCGTCTCCTCTCTTTCTCTGTCCTCTTTCCTCTTTGCTGTTATTTCCCCTGCCCTTTCCCCCATCTCACATACAGTCATTGTCCCCAGCTGAAGGACCCCATTCTTTTGGAGCTGTGTTCCCTCTACACTCTAAAGCAGCTCTTTTCTGACCCCTCTCTATCTCTCCCCCTCCTCCTTTCTCTGGCCAGTATTCCCCTTCCTCGAAGCGGTGTATAACACCAGTTGCTGTTGCTGTTTTCTCTTGTCCCCAGGGCAGCCTGGCTACCTCTAAGGGGGGTGAGACCCAAGCCCCTCCTTCTGCTCCCCTCATTGCTCATTGCCTGTGGTCAAGCCAACATCACTCCACTTTGCTGCCTTCAACCTCCCGTGGCCGGAGGGCTCACTGGCAGCTCAGCTGATGAGCTGGCTCATCTGCATGCAGCCAGCAACTGGGCTGGAAGGAGCTCATAGCAGTCCTAAATACCCTCCCCGGCAAGGCTCAGCCATGGATCAGGCCAGGATCCAAACGGAAAATCAGGGTCTCTGTAGCCATAACCCTGGGGCAGTTGTTGTGCACTACAGAGAAGGATTTCTGGTTGTCAGGAAGAAGTGTCTCAGCAAGCAGTCATCCTTTTCAAGCTGCTTATAGGGAGATGATTTTCTCAGGGATGCCCAAGGGGGTGAGTGGAAGGGGCTGGGGTCTCCAGGCTCAATGGATCTTGATGATCAGCTGAATGAACCGCAGTGAGTCAGGCCAGGGGGTGATGCTGACTGGTGGGAAAAGGGGATCATGGCCCATGGAGGGCTCTACATGAACCATGGCAGCTCATTGAATGCTGGAAACAGCCATATTGCTGTTAGTGGCCCAGTGCAGCCCATGGCTGCAGGCAGGAAACTAACCACCAGCAAGTCCCCACGCACAAGGAGTAGAGCAGGATGGATAGCAGAGAGTGCAGCAGTAAGGGCCATCCAAGGGAGAGGGTTGCAAAGTCAGAAGAGGGTTCAAAAAAGGAGGACAGGGACAAAGAGGAGGAGGAAAGACCGTGAGTATGAAGGCAGCCCTGCAAGGTTGGATGTGTTTGCCTGGAAAAGGAGGTGAATGAGAGGGGAAGCAATTGTATTGTATTGAATAATGAATGGGCTAGAGAAGATGGATCAGTAGCTCTTGATTTCCCCATTTTGTAACACACAGACAAGAGGACCTGATGTGAGTCACCAGAGACCCAGTTAAAGCATTCTCATCTGATGCGTATCGGGACTGTGGAGCTCATTGCCACCGGAGCTCCCGTGGCCAAGATTTTAGCAACATTTAGCAAGCAAGTGGGCATTTACAACCAAGTTCACAAAACTTAAGCGTCCTTCTAATGGATGTGAACAGCATTTTGGGTGTTTTGTAACTCAGCAATTAAGGCAGTCACCATAAAAACGAGGATAACATTTCACAAGGGCAGTCTATCCCCTATTCATGTGGTTCTTGCCTCTTCCCTGAAACATTTGTCAGGGATTAAACAGGGCTTAGATTTACTTAGTCTGGCATTTCTTTTGTTTCTATATGCTATGGTATGCAGTTGCAATATAAGATGCAAACTAGGCCTGCATTTCTGCTGGTGTCAATGACTGCCCTAATTTGACAAATTAACAGCGAGTTTAGGTATTTCTATCATATTTTTCTAGGAAGGATCTGGGATAGAGAGCAATTAGGAGCATATGGAATTAAGTGGAGTCCTTTTTCTTCACACCCCAGGGTATAAAGAAAGTAGTTAGCAATGAAGGTGCTATATATGTGCGAAGAATTATTATTGTTGAAGTCCCTGCTTCCCAGAAAGCAATAGGCTTTGGGTCTCTTTGATGCTATCATGACTAAATTAGAAACGAGGTTGTCTCTTTTCTCTTGTATCTGTGTAAATGATTACTGAACTGGCATCTGATGACGTACAATACCGTAGTGTTTCTATGCACAAGAGATGTGAAGGCCTGATTGTCCTCTCATCTGCACTGATGCAACCTCACTGGCTCAGATGGAGCCACACTACATATGCTGTCCATGCATGCAAGGAGAGAATGAGGCTGAGGATAAGCTGTGCATACTTTAAACACTACGTCCCCAAGGTCGCTGCATGTCCCTGCATTGCCAGCGCCATACCAAACAAACCAGGGGCTAAATTCTGTTCCAGTGTGAATGGGTGCAACAGCCCCAAAGTTAATGAGATTCTGCACTTGTTTATGCCAGCCACTCACCCAGTCCAGCAGTTCCTTTTTTAACTATTATTTCCATTGCCATCATCTTCTATCTTCATTAGAAAAGTTCAACCAGACTGCCCTCCCTGTGGGGCAAAAATCCTCTTACGGACTCCTCACCTTGGATCCATAAGTATGTAACACAGCAGAGGTGACCATGAACCCCCTGGCTTCACCTTCCTCGTTTTTGTCTTTCTGCGTTTCTATCTTTCCTTGAATCTCTTTTATTTAACGACAGCTTCCTCTATCTCCCAGCCCCCTTTATCCCCTTTGTGGTACAGAAAAGCTCTCCCACAAAATTCCCAACTACACAGTCAGAGTTTTCGTACCAAGCCCTGCAGGATAGCTGAAATCCACTGCTGTTCTATGGCACAGGCTGCTGAAGTTTTTATACTAGCTTCCTATCAAATCTATAACTCCCCAGAGAAGTAGATGGACTTTATCCTGCACTACCTATTCCCCCAGAGCAAATAGTCTTACCTACTAGCTGTGAAAACCAGAAAATGATGGTATACAAAAACCTGAGGATGCAACGCCATCCTATCCATGGGTAGGAATCTTTCTGATGTGTGTTTTTGCTAGAAGCAAACAACTATAAATTTCTGATTTAGCTTGTTGTATAAAGTATACATTCTGTCAAATAAAGAACAACACTATCCACCTCCGTCCCCTGGATTTTCTATTCCTTTCTGATTTTTCTCTTCCTATTTCTCAGTTTCCATTCTCCCCCTGAACATGATGTTTTTTTTTTAGTGTCTGTTTTATTTTTCTCCACCCACTGCTTCATAACTACATTTCATTCTTAAATTTGCAGTCACTCTGGGAATTTCTCTGTTTCTTCAGCTCTTGTTTATACCACCAGTGTAGCTGCAGTGCGATGGCTCACGTTTGAACGCTGAGTATGTCCCTGAATATGGTCATGTTCATTCAGTTTCATAGACCAGCCACTGCCAATCAAACTACTTTTGATCCAAACCTGTTTGTTGACTCCTGCAACCTAATTGTGACCTGTCCATTGTAACCAGTATATTTCTGAGACCCTGTTCCTGGAGCTTTATTTCCTTCTGAAGATGTTTAATACTTTTATTTGTTAGTTTCTTTTTTTCTTTCTTGGTTTCAGTTTTTCTTCGTTCTCTCTATCATTCCCCTTCAGAATTCATTGTTCCCTCTTTACTTCTCTTTTTTTCTATGTTATCTCTCATATCTGCCATCTTCTTCCCCAGCTGTCACCCATGATGACATTTTTCCCTTCCCTTCACATTTCTAGGCTGTAGTCCTCCTGGGTAAGAGCCATTCTCCTTAATCCCAGGCCATTCAGCCTCTATGGAGAGGTTGTGGAAAAGGACTGACAACTAAGTGTGTTTTCATGTGCCTATGTGCACACATGCACATGTGCATCTACTTTCAGATACAGTTGGTATGAAAGCCTGGTGGTTGAATTGAAGTGTCCTGACTCTATTGCCTTTCAGCCAGCCATAAGGAGTCATTTCCGAATGCAGATGCCCCCCAGAATTGCCTTCAGAGTACAGGGTCTCAAGGGATCAATCATCAAGAGTTTCTGCTGCTTCCTTTTAGAGTCAAGCATTGCCCTTTTCCTGAGGCTGAGGGTCACGGGTTTTTGAAGGGCAATGGCAGAATCATGAAAGAAGACATTTTTCTCTTGCTCATTTTTAAGTGAGGGAGTGAATGAACTGTGATAAATATTTTTCTGTATATAGCCAGAGCTGTCTCAAAGAAGTGGCAGAGGAAACAGATGGCAGAGGCCCTTTATAGGCAGCTGCTGTTGTCTCCTAAGGTGTCACCATCAGAAGAAAAGTGGTTGTAATTGGGGAGCTTCAAGATCAGTAACGCCTGAAAGGACTAGAGTAGAAAAGAATGTCATCCTGCATGAAGGTTGGGGAAGGAGATGGAAATCAAATATTCAGAGACTAAGAAATGGTGCTTGAGAGTTGAAATAAAGTACAGGGAATAAGCTGAAGCAACTATGAAGTTTTACTGAATGACAACGACAACAGGATGGTTGGTTTCCCTGTGTTTGGGAGTTCATACTTGCCTACAGACAGTGGGAACATTATAGGCAGGGTGAAGAGCTGGTTTAGAGTATTTCGGGGACAGCAAGAGAGGCTGGTGTCCAGCGGAAACAACTGAGAGACATAGGTCTCCAATGCACTGTGGAAACACAGATGCGAGAGAGGAAAGGTCCAGGAATATCTATCTCCAGGCTCTTATCTTCTCCAACTTGCTTCTGAGCAGCATTGCAGTGTGTGCTTTTGGGATGTTGGGGGGGGAGGGAGGGGGTGCTACAGTTGAGTGTAGAAGCCTCTGTCCCAGATATTCCTCAGATAATTTGCCTGCCTGGAGCTGTACCATCTCAGTGTATGCAGCAGAAAAAAGAAATTGGAAGTTGACCTGTAAAATAACAGAAGTGGAGACATGCAGCTGCTCCCTCAAGAAATAACCAGAGCTAGGCTCCTTCCTATCTTCCAGGCTGGAAGGGATTGTGTAATGGGCTAGACCCCTAAGTATGCCAGTCATGGAGTTGTTTAAATCTCTCCTGCTCCATTTGTGCCTCCAAAAGTAGGAGCCATGTGCTCCTTTCAAGGAAAAGAACATTCATAGGAAAGTTCAACAGGAGGTGTGGGAGGAGACCAGGAAGGATGACAGGATTTATCATGAAATGGGTTTGGGGTAACAGAGAAGCTGGAATCAGGCTTGGTACTGGAGATTAATTGGAGCTGAACACTGCACCACGTCTTCTAGCTGAGACACCTCCATTGCAGCTATACTCAATAGCCTTGAAGGAAATAACAGTTAAGAGTAGAGCAGTGCAGCTATTTTGCTGTTGGTAAAGGGAGAAACAGAGAAACTAATATGTCTACTCTGCCAAGTGAACTGCAATGCAAACAGCAGCACAGCACACAGGAAAAGCATGGACTGACCGTTTTCCTAAATTTCAGATGGCTCCTAATCATTGCACCACTTTTCCCCAATCATCGCTCCACTCTTTCCCTCTTCAGTCCGTGTGTTCACAGGAAAGCATAACTGAGAAAGGCCAAGAACGGCTTTCCAGGAATTAATTCCACGGGCTGTCTAAGATCACAGGAGAAAGGTGTTTTTCTGTGTGCTGCATCATTACAGCTTGGCTCACATTTGCAGGAACAGCGAGGGGGAAAACATTCAGAGCAAAGGAAGACTGTGAGAAAGAGCACTGTGGGGATGTACAGGCACCAGGGCCAAGGAGAATTTATACTTTTCTGCAGAAACCAAAGGGATGGGTTGTTCATGGAAGTATACTGACTCAGCTGTGGAGGAAAGCATCTCTGCATGCTGGAAACAGAGGGATATTTGGGGCTGGAAGTGTCTGTGGCAGCTGGGAAGCACAGCTGGCCAGAAGGAAACATAAGGGAAGAGAAGACCCAAAACAAAGGAAAGCTGGGAAAATGGAGAATCAAAATAGTTTGGGTATAAATTTTTTGTCCCAGCTTGGTGATGCCAAGAAATTTATCTACACAAGCAACTCAAGGCAGACATGGCTACCTCCTACAGTGAGGATCTCTGCTGGTCTCACAGATTGTAAACACATGCATCTGTCCTTCTGGAGGCCTGGAGTACAGCTTTCATAGTAAAGAACCCATGGTTTGGCCAGATGATCAGGGGATGCTCCTATTCGGCTGCTGCTCTTTGGCAGAGAGCTTCTGAGTATTTCACCTTTTAATGCCAAGGTGCCACTACGACTGCACCAAAATGCTTCACGAAGAGTGGAAACACCTTCATGCATACACAAAAGCTGTTGTCCCCACATCAAAGAAGTCACAATCTAAGATGACAAATGACATATGAAGGGCAGCAAAGCAGAAGACAGCAAACGTGTAGAACTTGTTTCTGCATTGTTGCTTTTGACATCAGTAAGAGTGCATTATGCCTGGAACTAACTTCGTCTCCTTCTCCAGGCAGAGCAGAATGCAGAACAGGGCACATCTGCCCAGCACCAGGCAGTGCCAGAAGGAGATACCCGAATACCTCTTAAGCAAGATAGCTTAAATATTTCAAGCCCTAATGGCTACTCAAGCATGGTGCTCTGCACAGGCGAATTAGCAGTGTGTCTGGAAGCTGTCAGGACGCAGCACTTAGTCAGGTGTGCTGCTTCCAAGACCCATGCAAGGTCACATTACATTGTGCCATGAAGCCTCTCTCAGCTCTCAATCCAAATCTAATTTCTGTATTCTCATATGAGTATGCCTATGTGGTTGGAGGGGCTCTTCCCCATGCTTGGTGACCACAGGTAGTCTGAAAGGAAAGAATGATCACACCTCATTCTGTTCCTGTGGGAGGGGTACTGCATTATTTAGGGTTTTGAAAGGAAGCTTGGTTTCAAACATGTCTCCAAGTGCTTGAAAAGGCTGGAGCCCGGAGATACCATCACAGCTGGATTTCTCCTTTGCACTTTTACAACCAGGGCTGAAGGACACAGAAACAAATCTCCATGTGATCTGCAGATTCTGTCCTTTCACATGAGGGCTGAAGCATGCTGAAGAGGCAATGCTGGAATGCTTTTCCCCATGTGATATCTGCCCTGAGCATACATGGCCACTTCCTTTTCTAGGGTTGTCACTTACCAGTGAAAATTCGTTGGATTCATGACAAAACTGCAGGATTTACCAGCAAAAAAAAAAATATAGTTTGTTCTTAAAATAAATAAAATCTGATCTGGAGGTGGTAATTTACTCAGACACCCAAGAGATCACTTATTTTGAGTATCTTGTTTAATTCTCACTGAGACTGCTAGTTTTCTGTCATTCTTGATCTTAGATTACTCAGAAAAAGGTGTAATATGCTATATGGCTTCTTCCCCACAATAAAAACAAAAGAAAAGGACTCAAGCAGATGCAGGCTCCATGGCCATCACTTCACTGAGCTGCACCACAGCAAGGACAGAAGTTGAACCCACATCCAAATAAATTCTTCAGACCTGTATAAGGCCCTGCTCTTCTTTGGAACCCAGTGAAGAATTAGATCTCTGCAACAGATACACAGTCAGTAGCTTTTCCCAAATAATGAACTAATCAGAAATACTAAAAATAGGCTGCATTGGAACATCAGTTCAGCCATTTGGAATGTAGAGCAAACGGCACTGAATGTGTTTAATGAAGTAGAAGAGCTTTGTTTTTAATCACTGTGCTATTGATAAAATTCTTGATAGGTGATCAAATGTGGACTTTGTTTTCAAATGTTGTGACTTCATGAACCTGTCAAGACCCTCTTAAGCCACCTTTGCTCCTTTCACTGCTAATGCAGTTGGACTTCCTGCCCTTTTCAGGACCTAAAGTAAGAATAATTGTAATGTCGTCTTTTCTTTCCGGATAACAAACATTTAGCCTCTGGGCCAGTGATCAATTTTCAAGAATAAATGTTCATAGTTGTACAAAATCAGACCCTGAGAACTGGGTCGGATATGTGAGAGAAGATGACAAGATGGGAGGCAGATCAGTTCGCATCTCTGCATGCTGTTATGAGAATAATACCAGGGCATTAGATTAGTAGGATGGTAAGAGTGAAAGAGGGAGAACCTGTTTTTCAGTTGTACAGCAGCAAAGTGAGTAGGGAATCAGGGTAGAGCCTAAAGCTGAAGGAAGCTTTAATTCTTATGCAGGGAAGGAAGTGAGCTGGGACCTCATGGGCGTTAGAACAAAGGACATGCAAAAGGACTAAGGGAAACTGAGGCTCTAATAGGAAAAATAGGTCTATTTTGAGGATTGAAGCAATCCTGTTGAACAAGTTTAGCTCATGCAGACCCTATTGGCTGCCTTCACATGTGGACTAGCTCGTCCAGCAGGATGGGATTATACTCAGTCCAAAATGACAGAGGACAAAAGAGTCTTAAACTACCATCATATTCACGTCTTTGAATTGGTGTCATCCAGGCTTTCCCCTACATACAGAATGTCTTCAGACGGAATGCAAGCAAAATTTTTTGCAGTTTCATGCTATTAAATGGGGTGAAAAAAGCTAGAATGAATTTAAGGACTGAGCCCTACATCTGTGCACTGGCTGACATACACTAATACATTAGTGATCTTAGTAGGCAGTTTGCTATGCACCTTGAAGTTACCGTTATTTTTCCTTCCAGTGGAGAAGAATCACAGTGTCTTCCTCATAGCCTGCAGGAAATCTTCAAACATATTTGAGATATAGTTTACACGCTTTACAACAATGTTTTAGTACTTGTTTTCTTAGTATGCACACAGTCCTTAACAGTTCTATGGTAATGTTATTGGTGTAGGGGGCAATATCCAATATGTGCTAAGCCAGTATAGTAATTAATTAGCTGACTGAACATTTGCATTGTGGTTATAAATACACAAATTATTCCACTCTATTCTATTAGGAACCAGGTTTTCTTTTTAATCTCAACTGTCCATCACTTACAATGTATTTATACCTTAAGGTGATGAGAGCAGCAGAAAAGCCTAAATGGGTTGCTAGAAAGTGCTACAAATAAAATAGAGATGTAATTCATTAGCGTTGGGGTGATTGGCCACTCTTTAATTGGATGAATCACACAATGGGTGTGTTCCCAAAGCCAATCAGTGTGTGCCAGTTCAGTAGAGCCACAGAGAGCAACGCTGTGCTGCGTCATTCGGCATTCTCCCATGAGTGATTAAATCCAAGTCATTTGTAATAAATCAAATGTTGTCACAGGGTCAACCTTGTGGATCATGCTAGGTTATCACGGCAGCTTTGGACTGGTTATATCAGGTACTGCTGTGTCATACAGGTTTTTGCTGGGTCATGGGGTCATGCCGGGTTCCTCAGATGCAATCTCTTGAACTCATGAGGAGCTGTGCTGGAGTATGTCAGGGGAAAGATGAGAAAGAAGGGTTTGCTGCGTAGCCTTCTAGTGCACCTGGTTAAGGCTTCTTCTCTTGACTGAAATACCTCTTCCCTGAAGATGTTCATTTACCTGGTTTATTAATTTAAACACTGTGACTTTAGTAA